>CAHIKZ030000942.1:537500-672500 GCA_903632075.3 Acanthosepion pharaonis
ATATAATAATAATAATAATAATATTATTTATTATATTTAAAACATTCTAAAAACTAATGCAATTAAAACTAATGCAATACAATATTTCTCATTTACCAATTTATAAAGATATAAACATGAAAGCAATTTTTTATTCATAAATTTATAAACATTTACAAAATTATTAAAATATATGAACTATAAAGAAATCCTTATTTACCATTTTATAAAGTCTGAATCAAATGATGTTTTGCCAATCATTCTAATAAACAACTTAATAAATAGTGTAAATAAACAACCTAATTGTGTTTATTATTTTTGTTGTCAATTCTCAAGAACAAAGAAAGTGTATAAATTCACTTTCATATGTTTAGGTTTTATTACATCGCTTTTTAAAATGACTCAAATTTTTTTATCACATGCTGACAAGTGTAGAAATCCTTACAGTATTTAGTATCATTGAAGTTATCACTAACATTTTTTGTCAAGAATTACAAACTCTGTTTCATGCAATTTTACAAATCAATCAATAAAATTCTAATAAGCTGATTTGTTTGGAAAAATACTTTGACAAAAACCCTACTTCACAGTTTAATAATTTCTTTAATTTAATTTTATAGGACTTCATGGTGAACAATATTTTTTAAGAAAATTTCTTTCTTTTTTTTTCTTTTTAACAGTAAAAAAGAATTCTTAGGATTTCTTCCTCTTGAGCATGCAATATTCAACTACCCATGCATAGACATTTCTTTCCAGAGCCGAATTGCAACTTTTTGAAGTGTTTGGCCTTTTGATTTGTTTATAGTTCTTGCAAATGCTGGGTAAACTGAAAACTGGATTCTTGTATATAAAAACTTAAAGAGAAGATATGCAAAAAAACAATATTACATTTTTATTAAATAAGTATTTATTTAATCATTAAATAGTTGGAGTATTTTGTATGTTAAATAATAAAAATGTAAATTTTTTCCCCACAAAATTAAAATTTATTATACTAACCTATACACCATGGTAAATACCAACTGTATTTTGTACCACCTTACCTGTTTGCACTCTTCCTCAAAATTTTGTTTCGATCGGTCAATGTATGGCTATTTTAGAGGGTGTGAAAGTATTTAAAATAATATAAGAGTCAATTGAAAAACTGTCCTTTTGACACAGTGTTTTTTATGGTCACAGAGGTCAAAGTTTACCAAAATTTGATATTACTTTAAAAACACATATTAGAAGTAATATAAAAGAAAAATGAAGGGCACTTTTCTCTTTATATATACCTTTATATATAGTTTATATAATCTTTAATAGTATAAAAGAAAAATGAAGAGCACTTTTCTCTTTATATATACCTTTATATATAGTTTATATAATCTTTAATAATATAAAAGAAAAATGAAGAGCACTTTTCTCTTTATTATATTACTTTTAATATGTCAGTTATTATAGATTTTATATTGATACAATTTAATGCTTTCCCTGTGAACTAATTCAAGGCTTTTTTCATCAATGGCTATTTTCTGTTGGTTAATTTGAGAGTAATACATATTCAGTTGATTCATTTGATCTCTTGTAAGGGGCTCACAGTAGACGACTCTGTTCTAATCCCACTGTATCCTGTTCTTTGAATGAAGATTAGCCTTTTGGTATGCTGTGGGGCATTTCCTTTTATTTGATCCTAATCTCTTGCATTCCATTTTCCATTAGTTTGTTTTTATTATGTTCCTTGTATGACCAAGCTGGTGAAAATGATTTTCAGTGCTCACTTAGGATATTTTGTGTATTTTAGTCATCTTTCATGTCATGATTTATTCTCAAGCAATGCCTTGATTTGATCACTATCACCTTATCTCAGTAATCCCTTGCATCTTAGTGGCTTTATTTCCTTGCTTGGAGTGAAATGATAAAAAAATTTTTTTATAAATTCCCAATTCATTCAATAACTGACATAATAAATGACTTTCCCTTTTAAACCCTTACCCAGCATATAGACATTTTTATATATACGTTTTTACCAAAAGTGTAATTTTCAGACTCAGACAAATAAACATGTTCAAAAGGTGCCTCAGTTTTTAGTTAATATATTAAAAAAAATGTGCTTTGGTATTGTTAAATAAGACTTTTTAGAATAATTTTTTATTTTGTTTTTTTTTCTTTCTTGACATGTAAGTGGATGCTGGACCTCCTCAAAGATGAAGAAGAGACTTTAACAAAATGTGGTTCTACAGAAAGATGCTGAGGATAACACAGATAAAACATGTGAGCAACGACAAGGTTTTGGAGAAAATGGAAACAAAAAGGAGACTTATACTTAACATTAGGAAGAGCCAATTGAAATTTCTGGGGCAAGTAATGCGGAAGGACCCAAAATCTGATAACAGGAGAGATTGAGAGAAAGACAAAGGAAACATTTTGAGCTTAAAATTGATGGCAGAACAGGGTTTGGGAGAAATAACAAAAGACAAAACTTTTTAAGAGCTACATGAAAATGTGGTATGATCGACTGTGTCTAGAACAGACAAAGGGTTGTAAAAGAAGAAGTGGGCAGTTTTATCGGAGGATGGTTTGGTTTGGTTTACATATCAACCTCAATGGATCATTTAATACCCGACAAAATTTTATTGCTGGTAATTTTTTTTTTTTTTTTTTTTTAAATGTATTGCTGATAATAATTTTTTTTAGTATTAAACCTGTTAACTATTTTGCCCATAGCTGGGACCCTAACAGGTGCAACCACTCCAGGTCAGGGTGAACCTGGGAACACCAGCAATTAAGAAGTGGTTCCACATTCCTCAAAGCCTCCTGATTAGCGGTCTTGCTGTTGGATGTAGTTTATCGTCACACCTAGGATAGAATATGAGAGGGTGGATTGGTGGTTTATTGTAAAGATTTTTCCAGGTAGTGCTTTGTTGATAGGATTTATCTTTTGCTGTCAGTATTCTACACATCACTGGACTTTTAACATAAGTTATAGGAATAGCATAGAACATTAACAAATGGTACAAGTTATTAATTTTTATTGTTGTTATCTGGTGTTTTGTTCTTTCTAGGCATGAATAAAAAATGGTGAAGTTAATTTTATTCATATGCAGGCTTGTGAAAATTAAAAGCAATGTCTTGAAGAAAACTTTTGCATAGCAAATTGAGGAATTTATTCAGTGATCTCCATAATGAAATTCTTCAACAGAACAGATGAAGCTACATTGCATGATAGTCGGATTCAAATTTTAATACACATGTTTTATGTTTTTTTAGGTTTTTTTTTTTTTTTAATCCAGTTCACGAGATTTTACTTGATTTTTTGATTTTTATCTTAGATAATCCTATGGGAAAATCAGTATGACTTCAGTATTCCAAGACAAGTAGAGTTTAGTGGTCCCCATACTGGGTGTTTTATGACTCTTTTGGAGTAATGATAGTTAATTGTAACTAGCCCCTCTCCTCTCTCAGTAACATGCTGCGGATTTTATTGGATTATATTTTTTAATTTAATTTAATTTTTTTTCATCATTTCACCCCAAGCAAGGCGAGAATGCCACTGTAGGCAGGTGTTTTACATGGAGTGATGTAATGTTTGAGAAAATTTATCAACATTGAAGATGAAGAATTATAAAACATCAAAAAATGCATACACTTAGGATTTGTAATAACAGTAAAGAGAGATCTCTGGAATAATAAAAAAAAAAGAAAAAAAAAGGATAATAATCTTGGGGTTTAAAAATGGTCTTGGCTTAAATTATTTCTCAAGAATTGACAAAATGACCAAACATCAAATTTTATTTTGAAAGAGCTTCTTCAAATCAAGGCTTTTTTTTTTTTTTTTTTTAGAACACTGTCATAACTCATATATATTATTTAATCATTTCATCCTAAGCAAGACGAGGAAACCACTAATGTGCAGTGAGTCACAGGGAGAGAAATTGAAAGAGAAGACTGGGGAGAGGATTGAGGAAAGAACAAAAAAAATGAAAAGGGTTCAAAAAGACAGATGGATATTGCATTAAAAAATTTTTTAAGATTGTAGTTATCAGGGAAGCAAGAAAATGGAATGGAGTTCTGCAGGTGGGAAGTGTGAGAAAAAAAAAACTGTAAAAGTAGAAATGGCAGTTGCATTTAGCTATTTCATCAGTAAAATGGTAGGACCTAGTTGCCAATCTAGTAGCATGCTTAAATTCATGTTAGTGCACTAGGGATGTCTAGCCTAAAATCAAGTAAAACTAGTATTAAACAAAAATGAAGTATTGTGACTAGTCCTACCATGCTCACAAGAAGAAGACATAGACTTAGTGGAAATATGGGCAAGCAATATGTGAACAATACTAAAATGACCAAGATATCCCTAGGCATGGACAGTGGAATGAGAATGATCTAATACCAAAAATTAAAGTGTTCATTTTTAAATTCCCTGCAGGCTAACTGGATAAACAGACAATGGAAGAACAACAGAGGGCACAATGGCCAAAGCCAGGCATTGTCAACCATTTTAAATGCAGCTCATCATGAGGCAAACTGAACTAATAAAAAAAAAAAAAAAAATATTTTAAAGTAGATTTTTTGTTTAAAATAAATCAGCCATTTTCTCTACAGAAGATCATAAGTGTAAGAATCTTATCTTAGAAATAGGGAAAAGGTTGATATTTTTTGGAGAAAAGAACTTTTTTTTTTTACAGTTGAATATTTCATAAAATATCATTACTGGTGACACTGTGATTAACACATGCGACTGCATGTGATTTGGTTTCTAATTTATTCATTTGAAAATGTAAAAAAAATCTTTTTAAGAGAAAAAGTGTTTCTTCTCCAGAGAAAAATATTAATGTGAATGATTATCATTTCTAAAGCAAAATATTTTTACATGTTTGATTTTTCTCAATAAAAATTGCCAATGGTTTAAAATGCTGAGAACCTTACCGTTCAAGAAAAGTTTACAAAATTCAAGAAACATTGTACTTAATTATTGTTGTGTATGTAGCTTAGTCATGCTGTACCCAAAATGTAACAGGCATTAACAAGTAAGTTCCCTTTAACACCAGCTTTTCACAACTTCTTTTCGTGAGAGAGAATGTGAGTGAACAAGTGAAAATGAAATAAAACATGAACTTTTAATAAACAGTATTTTCCTCATTAAATTAGGTGTGCCATTCAGAAGGCTGAACGGTTTGTTTGCGACTTGTCAAAACGTTTGGATAATAACAATGATGAGGACATTAGTCCAAATGTAAATACTATAAACATTTTTATAACAGACAACGAATGTCTATTATATTTTATCATGAGCATTTCCAAGCATCTTATAATGGCTTAGATTGAGAACCAATATAATAAAGAAATATTCAAATGTTGGACAGTTTTTGCCTTTATTTTTTCTTGAAACTAAAGTCATATATATATATATATATATATATAAAAACAGACCACTTTAAGGTTCCATGTAATAAGTTATTTCACCATGACCCCTTTAACAGGGCTCTGGATCATCAGACTTTACTTCCAAAGGTTGAAATGAAAAAAGTGAACATTGAAATCAACATTAGAGGCGACAGGCTGTTTCATGCTAGATGCAATCATCAGGCCACATATTTACATCCGCTCTATCTCTGATATTGAGCACTTTATCCCATAAATATAGCACACCTTAAGAGTATATTTCTTCATATATATATATATATATATATATATATAGTGTGTGTGTGCAGAAAAAATTAACTTGCTCAAAATTTAAATTTTGTGAGATTTCTAATGAAACGTTATCCTGTTATGAATTTGAAATTTGAAAGAATTTGCATTCATTTTCTTAGTAGAATATGGGATATGATAATTTCAATAGATTTATTAATTATCTGGCCCTGATAAGTGGTTTGATGTGAAACTCTTGAGTCATCCAACCAGATTAGATATCACTTGAATATTTATTGATTTATTGAATATTATAAGTTATCTATTGAGCTCTTTTGACAGTTTATCTTTGTACCATGTCCTTTAAAGATGTAGGTGATCATGGCTCTCCACAATTTCCTTTCCTTTGTACCTCTCTTTGTTATTTCTAGTAAACCTTATTCTGCCATCCATGTACTCCAGCTTACTAAGTAGGTTATGCATTGTTTTCCTTTATTCCTCTCGCTTTCAATCTGTCCTGTGAGTATCAAATTTTCCAAGCCATATTTCCTCATTATGTGCCTAGAAATTTCAACTTTCTCTTTCTGATGTTAAGTATAAGTTTCCTTTTTGTTTCTGTTTTCTCTAAAACTTTGTTGTTGGTCAAATATTTAGTCCATGGTATACTCAGCGTCCTTTTGTAGAAACACATTTCTGTTGCTTTAAGTCTCTTCTTCATCTTAGAGGAGATTGGCCAGCACTTGCTGTCATATAGGAGAACAGATTTTATGTAACAGTTCATTATTCTTTCCTTTCCAGCAAATTTTTTTCTGTTTCTTAATACTCTGCTTAGATTTTGGAAGGCATCTTTGGCTATCCCAATGTGCCTTCAGTTTTCAGTAACACTTTCTGTCCTCTGTTAAAACACTTCTTAGATATTTAAATTTTTGTCTTCATTTGATTTTGGTAACTCTGATTTGTAATTTGCATTTTGGACTGTTACCCTTTGCTAACAAGCATGCATTCTGTCTTCACACTTTCCTTTTTGTAGTTTAAAAACATAAAGTTCTTGTAGTTGTATTATTATTATTATTATTATTATTATTATTATTATTATCATTTGTATATATTATATTCCCTACTTTGTATCTTGTAGAGCCAGGTCCAAATTATAGTCATTAAGCCCTTTAGGAGAATTGTCATTTAATTGATAGCACTTTCTTAGTATATGGGATGTTGACGAATTTCTGGGCAACCTGTATGTTGATATTACCTAGGACACTCTTAGTAAAATTATTATTATTATTATTATAAGTAAATATATAAATATTTGTAGAAATACATAAATATTTATTTCTTATTACTGTATATATTGAACTTCATAAATACACGTCTTTATTTTTAAACAGTATAATTTTCATCTAACATCCTGGGCTTTTCAAGAATCTTCATGAGAGAAAATGTGCTCTTCAACAGGGTTCAAAACTGTGACTCTTATATTGAGAAAACCACTACATAGTCCAGCATTCTTTTACACCACTTAGCGATGAAGGACTTTACAGTGTGTTATACAGGAATAAAGTGATGCTGCTGACACTTGAGTCAGAACATAGATTACCAGTAAGCAAACACAGGCAATCCAATTATTGAATTAAGTAGACCATGTGAACATAGATGAAACACATAAGTAAGAAATTGTGTGATGTCTAATTGATCACTATTCCTAGTCTGTCCTCTATACTATACAGATCGCTATTCCGAGTCTGTCCTCTATACTAAGTACTATTAGTACGAGTGATATTTAAAGGCATTTGTCACTAGTATTGTACTATAGTTGTAACTATGATTACAAAAGTGGCAATGAGTGTTCATTGACATCACAAAACAGTGAAGCAAGGTTCAATTATGATTATGAAAGAAAGCATATTTCTCATTAAGCTCATTCAAAGCCTATATCTGCAAAATTTATTTTTGTATTTATAAACAAAGTAATTTTTTTTTTTTTTTTTTTTGATAATCGAACATTATATCTAGTGGCTACACATGTCTGAGTAGCCATCTTCGTTTTTAAATAGTATAATTTTTGTCTACCAACCTGGGTTTATTTATTTATATGGATAAGTATCAATAGTGCACATAAAGTAATTACAGTGTTATTTACATATAGATCAGCATTCCTGCATTGATCACTATGGTGTTTTATTACCTGGAATCAAAGTGTCTCTACCTGGCCCTCTGTCAAGTATCAATATAGTATATATGCACTCTATCTAAATTAGTATTTGCAGGATATGTTTAATATGCTGCTCAAGCAGAAGATGCTGGCAAGTTGTCAGCCTGATACCGAACACCAGAATATATCAGAATTTAATTTCGTTCAGACCAATAATTTCAGTATTCCCCTATTTCATATATATATATATATATATGAAGAAAAATATACAGAAAAAACAAACAAAAATCTTAATATGCAATTATGCTGTATTAAATAATATAAAGTCAACGTCGGACGTTTTGGTCCATTTTAGACCATCATCAGGACATAAAATAGACCAAACGTCCGATGTTGATTTTATATTAACATTAATACAGCATAATTGTATATTAAGATTTTTTGTTTTTTTCTGTATATTTTCATACTGTTGGATCTATGTCCATGCATTTGCTTATATATATATATATATATATATATATATATATATATATACACAGGGTGATCCAAAAAACCGGAACTTTTTAACAATCCAATAAAATCAAGAGTGATGGAAGAAAAATATTTTATTCATAGTAATTGAAACCTTAAAACATGCCATTTCAGAAACAATGATGGAATTTTCATTTTTAAAAATTACGTCCTGTAGATGGCGTCCTCCTGTACGAATGCATTCTTGAAATCTGCTGTTGAGATTCTCATTAACTGCTGCAACATCTCAGCTGGGATACTGTGAATTTCATCTTGAATTTAAATGGCAAATGTTTACTTGCTCAAGGTCACTGTCTCACAGTGTTGCCACTTGCTCATATCTGGCAATACGCAGTTCAAAAATTCCCATTTTTTGGGGTTTTTTTATATATATATATATATATATATATATATATATATATATACTGTGCTAATAGGAATATATACTTGAGAAACACAGTGGATAAAATAAGTAAAGGGTTATTGTAAAACCAGTATAGTAAGAATAACTGTAACAGTTATGCACAAAGTCGTCGCAAGTTAATCCAGTGGTGAGTGCTACTATTGGAAGGTCGGTAGTTCTCGCGTAAGTCTGAGTCGTACTCAACTGATCCCAGCTAGACTCTGTAGTCTGTTGACTTAGAGATACTTATAGGTAGTTACTACCTATAGTGTAGTCACTCATGAGTATTTTAATATTATTAAAAAAACATCTAAGGAACCTTTCAGCTAACCCCTCTTCAGAGATATATCATTATTAAAATGTTTTTTGTTTTTTTTTATTAATACTGACAAGAACATCAAAAACATTTAGAGGACTAATAGGGTAGCAGAACCCACTAGTACATGATTAAGATATTGTCCTCTTCTGATATTTAAAAAAAAAAAAGCAACAATTTGTATAAATAAAAACAAATAAAATTGATATATTACCAATGAATGATTACTGTTAGATACATGAATCAAGTAGCCTGATGCTCTCTTGAGTTCTGACAGTCACTATGCAGTGTTGATTTCTATGTGTATAATGTCTGTATTTATCTGTAGCACTAATACTGAGTACTTATAAATATAGTAAATTTTAAAACCTAATTTCACACACACACACACACACACACACACACACACACACACATGTATATATGTGTATATATATATATATATATATATATATATATATATATATATATATATATATACACACACCTCTCATCTACAGAGCCCCCATCAATGGACTTCAGATACAACATGCAAAATAAAAACAACTTCCAAATCATCAGCAATGAATTTCAAAATTTGTGGGCTTAGTGGACCAAGTTGTCTTAGTTCTCAAAGTGACCACTTGGCACTGGTGGCTGGTCTTTCAATTGTAAACAAAGATGGGTGTACAGTATATAAAGTACAATACATTAGCACATGCATGAGAAAGTAGCTGTGAGAAATCTATTACTTTTGTTATTTTGATTAATATATCTATATTTATTTATGCCATATATACATGTTTATAGTATTTACATTATGATCATAACTACGGGTAGTTACTATAGTGGTTTTATGACTAAAAATAAACCCTTCCCATCTACAGGTTTTTAATGGAACACCCATCCCCACTATTAGTCTCTTGATGAGAGGTTTGTGTGTGTGTGTGTGTGTATATATATATATATATATATATATATATATATATATATATATATATATATATATATATATATATTAATGCTAAATTAATTTAATGCATTTAAATACAAAAAGAAAAAATCATCAATGGATAGCTAGACATAGTTTTTGCTTTACCAGTTGCACCCTTGATGATGATCTCAGAAAGAGATGGAAAGTCCTTGGGAAATAAGTGATTTTCACTGTTACAGTGCATTTCTTGCTTCATTTGATTGTAATGCACGGAAAAGTATTTGTGAATATGAAAGGATTATACTAAAAATAAGCAAACATAATGCTTGTAATTTATTTAATCAGAAATGCCTAAATACATACACATATATATATATGGGTGATCATAGGTAATTACAGTCAATAAAGATTGGCAAAGAGAAAACTAATGAAAAGCTTTAATAAAATTATTTTTAAATTCTCTGTATGTTCAAGAAAACTGATGATTTTGAAAGGAAGGATAACAATTTTGTGATGACGGAATAAAAAAAATATATTAATCAGCAAAATAAAAAGATGCCAATAACTAATTAATCAACAAAAGCTGATATGAACAATTATTGAATATCAGCTAATTGTTTGGGGTAACCCTTATATGCACACACACACGTTATACACACACACATATATATATATATATATATATATATATATATATATATACAAACAAATACTAAGACACACACACGTGACTACACACACACACACACACACACACACACACACACACACACATATATATATGTTCAAGCATGTTCGGTTGAATAATCAAGACATTATTTTAATCCTTTCAAATTCACGGATCAATTTCTTAATGTTATTAAGCTCATTAAGGAAGACACAAAGATTTTTCATTTCTTTTATTTTCCGAGTACATTCAATCTCATCCAAGATCGTCTTCGGGGGGGGGGGATTTGTTAAGATGAAAAATTAATATAATTGACAGTTGTGAATTTCTTTTTGAACAAGTGCATGAAATGTGCTCCATTAATTCAAAGATTAATGTTATCTAAAGTAGGTAACTTAATTTATATTTGTGAATTTAAACAAAAATTACAAAAAAAAAAAAAAAAAAATTTTAAACCATTGCTATTTTTTAAAAAATTACAAGTTATGTCTTATAAATATTGCTGTTATAGACATTTCAAAAACATTGTTGCTACATTCATAATTAATCTTATTTAGTGTTGGTTGAATTTTTCTTATATAGAAGGCTTCAAGAATTTGGAGTTTTTGTTTTTATTTTCTTAGTAGAGTATACTTGTAATGTTAATTAATATTTCTCTATTAGTTGGAGAAGAGTTATTGCAGATTATTAATTTGGTTGTATTAATTTTAGTATACTATATAATTAGTTTTCTTTTTACTGGGATCAGTGGGGGATATATTAATATTGATGAGTTTTTTAGGATTTTTTTCATCTTGTTTCAATGTCAGTTATGTACCATGCATGATAAATGCTTAGGTGATAATGTATCTTTTGATACATGACTGAGGCAGATTTTTTTTCCTGCAGTAGGTTGCCTTTCTAGACTAGTTGCCATCCAAGGTTATAGAACCCAGTCTGTCCTGCTATTTACCCATAGCTGAAGGGAGAAGAAGAGGATTCATACCTTTCCCAAGAGTATTAGCATGTAAGTGAATGTAATGGATTTGAATGGAATTTGAACTCAGCCCTCTGACCCCTCAATCCAAGCTGCTATCCATTACTCCACCATAAAGGTAGAGTGTATTTTTTGTATGGTTTTTGTAGTTTTTGTAGTTCATCTATTTTGTTTATAGTTTTAACTAAGATGAGAATATCATCTACATATCTTAGATAGATGGAGGTTTTTTTTAGTGGTGTTAAATGTCTTATTTACAAGGTTAGCCATGTAGAAGTTACTAAATTCATAATTATCAATTACATTAGTTTTTTGTCTTAGCAATTCACCCCTGATGATGATCTTGGATGAAATTGAAAGTACTTGGGAAAATAAAAGAAATGAAAAAATCTATGGTGCCTTCCTTAATGAGTTTAAAGTAAACATTGATCCATGAATTTGAAAGGATTAAAATAAGAATAGACATAATATGTCTAGATTATTCAAACAAACATGCTTCAACGAAGATATGCTGCCTAAATACAGTGTTGTATCCTTAAAGAGGTTACAGACAGAGGTGGTACTCTAGTGAAGGAACAGCAACACGGGTGTATATGAAAGAAAGAGAGGTTTATTGTAAAAAAGTTTTGCTGAAAGACAGGAAATTGGGTGGCAGGCTAGTGGTTCCTGAAGCAAGCCCCCGGGTATATCCTGTGCTCACAATATATAGCTACTGATATAGTCAATCCACATAGACGATAGGGAGTGTGGGACATTCCATTACAACATACACACACACACTTCTATATATGCTTACTTACATCTGCATACATACACACACACACACACACACACACACGTCTATATATGCTTACTTACATCTGCATACATACATACACACACACACACACATGTCTATATATGCTTACTTACATCTGCATGCATACATACATACACACACACACACACACACGTCTATATATGCTTACTTACATCTGCATGCATACATACATACACACACACACACACGTCTATATATGCTTACTTACATCTGCATGCATACATACACACACACACACGTCTATATATGCTTACTTTCATCTGCATACATACACACACACACACACACACACACGTCTATATATGCTTACTTTCATCTGCATACATACACACACACACACACACACACATGTCT
Organism: Acanthosepion pharaonis; assembly: GCA_903632075.3. Lineage (NCBI taxonomy): Eukaryota > Metazoa > Mollusca > Cephalopoda > Sepiida > Sepiidae > Acanthosepion > Acanthosepion pharaonis. The sequence goes on from CAHIKZ030000942.1 coordinate 550,201, forward strand.
ATATATGCTTACTTTCATCTGCATACATACATACACACACACACACGTCTATATATGCTTACTTTCATCTGCATACATACATACACACACACACACGTCTATATATGCTTACTTTCATCTGCATACATACATACATACACACACACACACACATGTCTATATATGCTTACTTACATCTGCATACATACGCACACACGCACACGGTTTGTTCAAAAACTTCTGAGATTCATCCACAAGGTGTTGGAGAAACAAGACCGTTTTTCACTATTTTTCAACATCAATGCACTTGCTCCAACGATGTCTAAGCATTGCAATCACATTAAGGAAGAAGGTGGCATCCTGGTGCTTCAAAAACTCTTCCACAGTATATAATCTCATCATTGTTTCCAAAATGGTGACCACACAAGTGGCATTTGAGTTTAGGAAACAGGATAAAAAGTCAAACCCACAATCAGCTGCTTCAGCTACTGAAACCTGTGCAGTGTGAATGGGCATATTATCCTGGAGCAAGAGCACGCCTGCCTTCATCTTCCCTCTGCATTTCAACTTGATAGCTTCCTTCAGTAGTCTTAATTCTGATGTATAGTACTGTTCATTAATAGTTTTTTCCCCCTTTCCAGGTAGTGTATCATGATTATGCCTTTAGAATCTACAAAAAACAGAAATCATCACCTTGCCGTTGCCCTCTAGAACTTCTTTGGAGTTAGAAAAACATAGTGTTTCCACTGTTTGCTTTGAATCTTTTGATTCAGATTCAAAGTGGTAAACTCAGGTTTCATATTGAGTTACTAATCTGCAGTAGACATTCTCAGAGTCAGCCAGGAAGCAAGTCAGACGTGTCCTGGAAATGTCAAACATTTTCAGCTTCTGCTCTGGTGTCAGCATTCTTGGGACCCATTTTGCAGACAGCTTGCTCATCCCCAAGATCTCAGTTAAAACAGTATGGACAAACCAGAACTAATGCCTATGGGTTCAGCTATCTGCTGTACAGTAAATCCAAAACCATATGGTGATTGTTATCAACTTGTTGATCAGTGGTTGAGGTTTTTGGATGACCTGACCGAGGGTCATGTGCTGCTGTGCTTGAATTCTGCAGTCCACTTTTTCACAGTTGCATAAGAAGGGGTGTCCTCAGCAAGTATCTGTACTATGTCCTCAGGGATTTCCTTGGGTGTCATACCTTTCTTTTTCAAATACTTTATGACTGCTTGGGCCTCTGTTTTGTCCATTTTTAGATTCGTCACACACCTCTCACCTTCGTATAGGACTCACCTGAACTGACAGAAATCTGAATTAGTTTTCCTAGTTTTATAAGAAGTGTGTTGCTACACAAAAATGTTCAATAATAGCTCTTTTTTCTGGATGACGTTTAGAACTTTTTGAATGACGTTCATGCACACTCACTACAGGGTGCAATTGATAAACTGTCATCTAAATTACACAAAAATGAAAGTAACCCTGACATCTCTTTTTAACAGATATAGTAATCAAAATGACACAAAAATATCTTGAAATACTAAAGAGTAAATTTATTAAATAAAATTGTCATTGGCTTCAACCTCCAGACAACTTTGGAATCTCCTACATCTCTTTTGGATGGCCTCCTTGTCTAAGTTGGTGAATGTTGCTATAATCTTTGCCTTCAGTTGAACTTTGGTGTTACAAGGAGTTTTGTTGGTCTCTTGCTCAACTGCAGTCAAGGGGGTTGCAGACTGGTGAGTTAGCTGGCCAGATATAAAGGGTGATGTGGTTGCAGAAATTGTCTAACAGCCATGACTGGGATCTCCTGCTTGTGTGGCATTGTGCCCAACTGACCCTACTATACTGTACAATCGACAAAATCAAAAACAAAGAATTCACAGACATGAAATGGAAAATATAAAATAGTGACAATTTATCCATCACTATAATACACACACACACACACTATATATATATATATATATATATATATATATATATATATATATGTATATGCTTCTCAGATGTACATGTATATAGAAACACACACACACACATATATATTCCACGTCTCGTATACATGAGTTTGTTGTTGCTTGGAAATCTTTCATGCAACAAAAATAGACTATCATTATTGTTTTGTCTGTGTATTGTTTGATATATTGTAATGTCATTGTCATCTTTGATAATGGCTTATGTAAGCTGAAAGCTTAGATACGATTAAAAAACATGTAACAATATGGTGTTTTTCTTTCATCTTTCAATGATGTTATTAAGCTTATCAGACAATATGAAAGGAATTTACTTAAAATAAATAGACAAAACTTGTTTATATTATTTAATGAAACATGCATCAATATATATATATATATATATATATATATATATATATATATATACACACACACACACATGCATGCATGCATACATATATATATTGTTTATTTGGGCAGCAATCCCATTTTTATGCAAGTTTCGTTGAAAATGACTGACAAGGTGTGATGGTTGAGTTTTTTTTTATATAATTTCTCGTGTGTTCATGAATTTTTTTTTTTTTTTTTTTTTTTCAGGGCATTAATTATATAAAATTGTCCAAATATTTTCCAAGCACTTTTGGCTATACTTTCTGGCATAATCAAGGATGAATTTTATTTTAAATTTAACTGAATATATGGATTGTTTTATGTATGTATCTAGAGTTTTTAGAGAATTTTTATATAATTTATGTCCTGAAAAGAAAAAAAATATACGAAGACATGAGAAATTATATAAAAATTCAACCACACTACCTTGTCAATCGTTTTCAACGAAACTTACACATATATATATATACACACACACACACACACACACATCTGTGTGTATCTGTATGTATTTATGTATATCATGGATTTTTATTAGAACTTATCAAACTACCAATCAGTTCCAAGTGATTGGAAATTTGCAAATTTTTCGAAAATGGCCCGGCTAATTTAAAAGATGATTTTCCTTAGAGCTTTATGAGAAGGTAGGAAATGAAGATGGCAGGGGAGGTGTGAGATTTTTACCTACCTAATGACAGACCACTCTGATTACCTACAAATCTTCAATCACCTCAGTTGTCTGTTTATTTCACCTTCAGGCTACACAGACAGGTAAGTGATTAGCTAGGTGAAAACAGAGCTGATTTAAATAAGTGGAGCCTTGTATCAGTCAGCTAAAAGTAAATAAATGACTGAATCATACTATATAAATTTCTGTGTGTGTGATTTATGAGTGTACTACAAAAACTTATAGGAAGTAAATAGATTTTTTTTTTTTTTTTTTTTTTTTTAGAAACAGAAATTTTTTATTTTTTCAAGCTACATAAATATCAATGGAGCTGATGTAGGCTGTCTTTCCAGCTTTTTAATCTGTTTTGTTTAAAGTAAATTTAAAAAGCATTTAAATGAATATTTTTCCAGGGACTTTCCTTTGATAGATGTATTCTTTTGGTCTGAGTGTAATTTATAATAATATAATATTACAGGGGGAAAAAAATAATATACGTTTTTTTAAAGTAGCAGAAAAAAATGTAAAACAATTATAGAAAATATTTATTTTAGAAGTTGTCAAAAAGTGAAGAAAGATTACATTTTAATCCCCATCACTGAATAATTTATAATAACCTGTTCTTGATAAATATTTCTCAGGTTATGGTCATATTAACTGTTTCCTTATAAGGAAATATTTGGCATTCATTGACTAATCGGCCAGTAGTATATCCATTTGTAATTTTTAAAATCTTTCTCTTAAAACAAGAAAATAGGTTTCTCAAGTCTGTTATCACCCTTTTCAGTATCGATAGGGGTTTCCTACCTAGCATTTAGTTTGAAGTAGAGTGGAACGTCAACATCTTGATTAAGTCATTGTTTTCTCTTCAAGTTTCATGTGCTATCTATTTTAGTTGTTGCTGCTGTTGAAATTCCTCAAGTAATGTGTTTTCTGTTATTTGGTTTAGTTCTTTATCATACAGCACCAGTCCACAAAAGTTGAAGAAATGAGGTCTCCTAAATCCATAGGCTTGACTTGCTCAAAGCAATTTTTCACAATTGATTGTATAGAGTAGAGATATTTCTGAATAGGTTTAGTGCAACATATAAAATCCATATGAAAGTCTCGATCTGATGAGGCTATTTAAGAATATGACTCTAGTTTTCAGATTAATGTTTGAGTTTTATCATAATTTGTGGTGTTGTGCAAAACTGCCAATGTTAAATTTCCTTATCTCCTATAGTAAATTTATTATACTATATATATATATATATATATATATATATATATATATGAAGAAAAATATACTGAAAACAAACAAAAATCCTAATATGCGATTATGCTGTTTTGATTGGTATTGCTTTTATGTCCATCGTCTTTTTCATGTTGAATTGTATATGGTCTATGTTAATTATGTTTTATGAATATGTCCTGAAGATGGTCTATTAGACCTAAAACGTCCGACGTTGACATTAAACATTAAAACAGCATAATCACATATTAGGATTTTTGTTTGTTTTTTCAGTATATTTTTCTTCAAATATATATATATATATATAAAGCATAGGAAATACAGGAAGTATTAAATAGCACAGAGCTGGAGTATATATTAAAGCAACTATCCATATATTTTTTTTCCATAAGAAGCTTCTTAAAGGGCCAAGCACAAGTTAATCAATAGGCAGATATAGATAGCTAAATTGTTGGACATTAATTTCATTGTTTAAAATGCATGCGTAGCCATAAAAACAAAATTTATTTTAGTATTTATCTATCTATCTATTTGGTGTGTCAGTCGATGTCGGACATTAAGGTATGAACCACCACAACTAGATTGCTGCATCATTAACTATTATTTCAAGTTCCTAACGTTTTGTACGTCGGACCCTTTCAGAACCGACTTAGTGAAATACAAGCCTCCACTGTGAAAACTACTCTACAACACTATTTCTCTTCTCTTCCATCTATGTATCTATCTATCTATCTAAATCTATTCTTATCTTTCTAAACTTGTTTCTATCTATCTATTACAATCTTTGTTTCTCTATATATCAAAATATCTATCAATTCTAATCTATCAAGAAAGAAAGATCTGCAATGTAATCAATCCTGACCTGGCATCTCGAATACAGTCACTTTCTCACCGACATGGTGTGGCTTTTTTTCTACAAATATTTTTATGGCAACTGCTCTGACAAGTTTTTCCCCTGATGACCTGACTACATGAATTTAAGCATGTTACTAGGTTGGCATCTCAGTCCCACCTTTTCACTATCGAAACAGTCAAATGTAGCTGTCTCTTCTACTGCAATAGCTTCATGCCTCACACTTCCCGTCTGTGGAACTCCCTTCCTCTTATTTGCTGACAGTTATAGATATTCAAATGCAATGTCAATTGACCTCTTCTGATGCCTCTCAGTTGCAATGAATGCCTCCCCCAATGTTGCTTTGTTGTTTTCTTTCCGTCAAACATACTTTTCCACTGACATTTCTCCTCCCCTTGCTCCAGCCCTCGGTGTAAATCACATATCCAGCATGAGCAATCATTGGCAAAGTCTTCCCACGTCTCAATGTCCATGTCCCTTTTGCATTCTTAAAGCAAAGATAAGGTTACCCTCAGCCAGTGGCCAGTTCCCTGTACAGAGGGACCTTTGCAATCATTTCTGTAAATGAAACTGATCTTATACAGTCTTCCTTGCTCCAGCCCTCAGTGTAAATCACATATCCAGCATGAGCAATCATTGGCAAAGTCTTCCCACGTCTCAATGTCCATGTCCCTTTTGCATTCTTAAAGCAAAGATAAGGTTACCCTCAGCCAGTGGCCAGTTCCCTGTACAGAGGGACCTTTGCAATCATTTCTGTAAATGAAACTGATCTTATACAGTCTTTAGAGAAAAATCTGAACAAGGAAATGTGCTTTTCTTAAAAGAGAAAATAGAATATTTCTGGGCTGTTGACTCTCTATGGTCAAGCAATATAACATATTACAAATCAAACAAGGGTTTCTCTTACCAAGGAGGATACTGGATTGAACCCTTTATGGAGAACACATTTTTGTGAGTGTGCACGACATGTTCTTTTGAAGTTTCAAGAAATTAACAGATTCCAAGCCTAACTGTAAAACTCTAAATATTGGTTTATGTATATAAGTGTATAATAATAGTCTATGTGGGATTCGGATGATAATATATATTTGTGTGTATGTGTCTAGTAGAAGTTATATTTGGTTTTTCTCATGTTGATTTGGGAACGTTTTTATGTTTGTTTTCGATAAACATAGAATGGATACAATAAAGGTTGGTGATATAATATAATGTTGACACATGTTTATAGCTGGTAAAATATTTATAAGTAATCCCTCAAAATACTTTTGAGGATATAGATTATGTTGTTTTAATTAGGGTGGCATTTGTAAAATCAAACTTTTGGTCAGTTTTTTCCTGTTTATTACGAACGAGTTCAATTTTATATTTGTATGTGCATTTTTTTTGTCTTTTACATGCATATAAAGCATTTTATGTAAGAAGAGAAAAAAATCAACAAATTTCCATTATTAAATTTACTTTTTATAAAGTTGTAAGTTGCTTCCTCTCCTATGCAAAAAGATGAGTAAAAAGAAAAATAATCGAATAACTTGTATCTCTAAAGTTTAATGCAAACCAGTTTAAATTCTTTGGGATGTAATATTTGTTTCAGATAATAAAAACACATGCAAAATTTCATGACATTCGGCTTTATAAGCTTCATGTCTTACAGACATTCAAGCTTGGATGAATTAACACGGAAAATACTATTTATTTGTTATTTGTTTTTTTACAATCGCAGGTAAATCCAATTATGCACTTCTTAATTGATGCAAGAGTGCATATCTAATGTATTTATTTGTTTGTAGGTAAAGATGGGTTGGATTAACTGCTTAACATTGTCAGTCTCGCTTGGCTCAAAGAAGAAAATCTATTCAAACCACTTAGCAAATTTTTTGTAATCTTCTTTTTGATATTTTTTCTAACATTTACTTATCTTTCCATTTTTTTTTTATTTTTTTAAAATCTATTCTTACATGTTTTTTCTTTCTATTCCAGGTGAGTGATTCCTACTGAAAATGATTTTGGTGAGATTTTTTTTTTTTTTTTTTTTTTTTTTTTTTTTTGGTCTAATACAATTCTCTCCTGTTGTAAGAATTTAAGATGATGTCCCAGTTCACATGATGTACAGATGACCTACATCAGGATATTATTGCATGTGTTCTGATGATGATGAGTGGACGTCGTGGCTTTTTCTTTTTCCCTTTTGTTTGCAAGTCAAAAGTTTGAGTGATTTATGGTATGAAATGGACTTACAAAAGAGAAAAAAAAAGAAATTATATAAAATGAGTGTAAAATATTGGTTGACTTGCAAGTGGTCTGACACACAAGTAGAGTGGTGTAGTCACTTCAAGTTGAAATGCACCCTGAATGATTTAATGGAGAGATATATGGGTGAATAGAGACCACTCATGCAAATGTGTTGGGCAGGTCTATTTTAGCAATGTGGACCTACCCACCTGCTGCATTAGGTGCTCTCCTATAAATGAGGTAGATTAGCTAGCTTGCCTTTCTCAGGAGATACAGGAAGGCAGCCATGTTGGCAGGTTAGTCATTTGACTTCTACAATGAGTTTCATGTTCTGATGGAGTTACCCCAAGCAGTATATCAAATGTCCAGTAAGACATGGGAAATAGTATTTCACTTAATAGATGAACCAATGGTATTTTTTGTGTAGTATCTTGTGTGTGTATGCGTTTGCCTCTATGCATGTTTGCATATACATGTATGTGTGTGTATATATATATATATATATATATATATATATATATATATATATATGTATATAAATAAAAAGAAAGAACAGTAAGATATAAAATCCGGTGTTCTTATAGATATTTTATTTTTACAAAATAGTGCTCAATGTAAATTTACAGAGCATTAATATTATAAATTAATTGATTTAAAATATGGTTATTTTCGCTACACAGTTCCAACCATGTTTCAAAAATAGAAGCTAAAAACCCCTAATTTTATTTTTGCAAATAAATTAAAAGCATTAGTTCTATTTCATCTTCAAGCGAATTTTCCTAGATATAACTTTAGATCTAAATAAAAATACATACACACCTTATAAAAAACCCAACACCAATCCTTTATATATACATCCTAAATCAAATCACCCCCCATCTATAATTAAACATATACCGTTATCTATAAGTAAACGAATTAGTACAAATTCAGCTAATAACAAGATTTTTGATGAGCATATCAATGGCTATAATAAGGCTCTAAAAGATAGTGGCTACAAAAACCCAAAACTAAGCGTATATAAAAAATGAAAATGGAAAACATAGAAAAAACAGATGTAGAAAAATTATTTGGTATACTCCCCATATAACCAAATGGTAAAGAACAGATTAGGACATAAATTCCTCACATTAATAGTCAAGCATTTCCCTTGTGAAAATAAACTAAGTACTATTTTCAATAAAAACACACTAAAATTAAGTTATAGCTGTACAAAGAACTTAGAAAAAATCATTAAGAACCATAATGCTAATATCTTAAATAAACACTTATACCAAAACCAAAAAAAATTTAGACAATAGAAAAATTAAGATAAAACTGATGTAAATAAACAAAAACTATGTAATTGTCGAAACCCTCAAAATTGCCCACTACAAAATAAATGTTGCACTGAATCATTAGTATACCAATGCAATATCTCTTCGATTGAAAATCCTGATAACATAAAAAATATATATAGGTTGCACTAGCCATGAATCAAAAAAAAGATTCAACCAACATCAAACTTCATTTAGAATAAATAAATATAAAAATCAAACATCTCTCTCAAAATATTTCTGGCATCTAAAAGAATCAAATAAAACACCTACAGTAAAATGGAAGTTAATAAGAAGAGCTAGAATTTGTAGATCATTAAACGACCCGTGTCCTCTATGTATACAAGAGAAACTATATATTACTAAGTTTATAAAAAATAAAAATTTACTGAATCAGAGAAATGAAATAGCTATTATATGCCGTCATTGTCAAAAATTTTCCTTAAATAATATATAAAAAAAAAAAAAAAGTCTATTGGAATGGCAGGAAAAATGTTTTAAACTGTTATTTAAAATTGTGGTTAAAACGTATAAAAAAATAAACACCGTTTAAAAATTGTAGTTAAATAAATGTATCCTAACAAAACACCTCTATAATAAATGTACTACAAACACTTGAATGAATCCGATAAAACACCTCCTGAAAAATGAAATTATAACTAAAGCTAGATGATGTAAGGTAATGTATGACCCATTGTTCTTTGTACATACATATGAAACTTTATTACTCAGGTTACATATATTTAAAATAAATAATTTAATTAATTAATACATAAAGTTTACTAAATCTGAGAAATGACTTAGATAGTTTTGTAGTCTGTGCCATTTATATTACTTAAATATTTAAATATAATAGTTTAAAAATTGTAATTTACATATACTTTGTTATGGAAAATAATTATACTTACTATGAGTAATTATCCTTCTGTTATAAAAGTAATATAGTCAATTAAAACTAACAATGAAAATATTTTAAAATTTTAATGTGGTAATTTTAAAATTGTAATTAAAATTGTAGTTAAATAAAATGAATTCTAACCTGTTCTTGGTACATACATATGAAACTTTACTACTTAGGTTACATATATTTAAAATAAATAAATAAATTAAGTAATAAATAAAGTTTACTAAATCCGAGAAATGACTTGGCTAATTTTGTAGTAAGTTCCATTAATATTACTAAAATAATATTTTAAAATATAAAGGTTTAAAAATTGTAATTTACATATACTTGGATATTGAAAATAATTTTACTTACTATGAGTAATATTCCTTCTGTTATAAAGTAATATAGTCTAATATAACTAACAATGAAAAATATTTCAAAAGTTTAAAGTTTGTAATTTTAAAATTGAAACTAAAATTAAAGTTAAATTGAATGAATTCTAACCTAAATTTCTTTTAAATAATACTACACGCACTAAAAAGAATCCCAAAAAAGCAAATATAGTAAAATAAAATTAATATGAAATGCCATAAGATGTAAGCTTTTTGAATGACCCATGTCCTTTGTACTTACATGAGAAACATTATAGGTTTTATATATATATATATTATATATATATATATATATATATATATATATATAAAAAAAAAAAAAATGTAACCTCATATACATACTTAAACTTGAATTAATACATAAAGTTTACTAATTCTGAGAAATGACTTAGATAGTTTTGTAGTCTGGGCCATTAATATTACTTAAATAATATCTAAATTAAAAGTTTAAAAATTGTAATTTACATATACTTTGATAGGAAAAAAATTTTTTACTTACTATGAGTAATTATCCTTCTGTTATAAAAGTAATATAGTCTAAATTAAAACTAACAATGAAAATATTTTAAAATTTTAAAGTTATAATTTTAAAATTTTAAAATTGAAATTAAAATTGTAGTAAAATAAAATGAATTCTAACATGTTATTTATACATACATATGAAACTTTATTAATTAGGTTACATATATTTGAAATAAATAAATTAATTAATTAATAAATAAATAAAGTTTACTAAATCTGAGAAATGACTTAGCTAGTTTTGTAGTAAGTGCCATTAATATTACTTAAATAATATTTAAATTTAAAAAAAAAAAAAAAAAAAAAAATTAAAATTGTAGTTAAATTGAATGAATTCTAACCTAAATTTCTTTTAAATAATACTACACGCATTAAAAAGAATCCAAAAATAACACCTATAGTAAAATAAAATTAATATGAAATACCATAACATGTAAGCTTTTGAATGACCCATGTCCTCAGTACTTACATGAAATATTATAATAATAGGTTTATATATAAAAGAAAAGTTTACTGAATCAGTGAAATTAAGTAACCATTTCTGCTGTCATAGTCATATACAAAAAAAAAAAAAAAAAAAATGTAACCTCATATACATACTTAAACTTAATGTTAAAATAATCCTACATAATATAATGGATTCTAATACATTTAACTGTTCTTAAAAAGAATATAGTAAAATAAAAATTAAAAAAGGAAAATATTTCAAATCGTAGTTAAATAAAAAAGTATTGTAAAAAAATCTTTAATTTTAAAAGATGACGTTGAAAAATTTTTACCGTTAACATTTTTTTTTTTTTTTTTTTTTTTTTTTTTAAATTCAGACGACATCCATTCAACCGACGTCAGGTTTCAGTGTAAAATACATCCTCACCCCTTACCAAAATGTAGCTAATAACTGATACAATGATACTGTCATAAGGAAAATCTAGACACCCCGTGTTCAATTTGAGTAGAATATTCTGTAACCATGGAAACGTGATTTTAGCTGTGTATTTAAAACCCGGTAAATTTTAAAAGTTACTCCAAAATTCGCTTGAAGATGAAATAGAACTAATGCTTTTAATTTATTTGCAAAAATAAAATTAGGGGTTTTTAGCTTCTATTTTTGAAACATGGTTGGAACTGTGTAGCGAAAATAACCATATTTTAAATCAATTAATTTATAATATATATATATATATATATATATATATATATATAAGGTCTGATCAAAAAGTATCAGGACTGTTGTTATGGTAACAGAGCTAAAGTACAGAGTGAAGCCACTTGGCAGAGATCGACCTTGAATGGTGTTGTGCATATGTGCTAAGTTATAACATTCTTGCTCACTTCTGTTGTTTATAGCAGTACTTGGAAGGGAAGTGTGTAGAGTGTGGTCATCTCACTACACTACAGATTTTTCATCAATGATCATGACTTGTGAAGCAGTTTTTCACAAAGCACAACTTTCCCCAAGTTCGACATCCACCATACTCCCAGACCTTGCTACTTGCAACTTTTCCTCTTCCCAAAAATCAAATCCCACTTGAAAGGAAATCCAGGAGAATGTGATGAGTCAGCTGCTTGCTCTCTCAAAAAAGGAGTTCCAGGAATGCTTCTGTTAATAGAAACAATGCTATAAAAATGGCATGTGGCTTCAGAATGGGACTGATTTTATAAAGCCAGTTCTGATACTTTTTGATTACACCTCATATCAGTGTGTGTATATATATATATATATATATATATATATATATATATATAAAAACACAACAAAATCCAAAATTACCTCATATCGCGGTTTATAGATCTATTTCAACCAACGAGAAGTTTGTTAGTCTTATTCGACCGTGGTGTATAGACTGTGTACGTGTTGGAATTAGAAATTTTAAATTTAACTTTGATTTAAAATCTATTAATTTTTCAACTACTGTCAAAGTTAAATTTTAAGTTTCTAATTCCAACACGAACACCGTCTATACATCAGATTTGAATAAGACTAACATACTTTTTGTTGGTTAAAAATAGATCTATTCCCGCCCTACCATATGAGGTAATTTGGGATTTTGTTGTGTAATTTATATGCTCTGTTATAATACATTGAGCTCTTTTGTGGATCAGTTTTTATATTTGATATTACTAGGATCCACTTGGATTATATACTAATGGATTTATTAACTGCACCATATATATATATATATATAATTTTTTCATATCGACAAAAACCAGTCCAGGAACAACTAAATGTACTGAAACAAAGTTGCATCATTGTAGTGAGTAAATTGTTTTTGCCTATATGAAAAATTATAATAAATAATTATTGCTCTACTATTGGTATTGAGCCCTTTTTGAATTAATGCTGTGAGCGTTAGAATTTATATTATTTTTTGTTCTCATTAAATTCACACACACATATATATATATATATATATATATATATATATATATATATATATATATATATATGGTATGATGGATAAATTGGCATCTACATTACACAGAAATTAAAATAACATTGACATCTCATTTTATTAGGAAAATGCACACTATAATATGGTCAATTGGGCACCATCTGTGAGAAAAAGAGCACCATGTCACCATTTGCACCGGAATCTCTAATACAAAAATTTTCAAAGTATTTGGGTGTCAATCTGAGGACAGTGCAGAGGATTCGGGAAGAGTTGGATGAGTCTAATGATGATTACGAAGGGGTTTGGAGTTTGGAGTTATCACTAGTGATGGCAACATTATGCCTTCATTCATTTTCCCACAAGTGCCTCGAGGCATTAGTGCTGCCTTGGGTCAAGAGAGTGGCTGTTGGAAGGCCCTATGTCTGACAACAGGACTCTGCACCATGCCACACAAGCAGGAGAACACAGTCATGGCTATCAGACAATTTCTGCAACCACATCACACCTTACAAAGTCAAAAAGCATCATACTTCTGAACAGAAATATGATTAGAACAGAATTTTAATCTGGAAATATCTTAATAAATAAAGGTTTTCTATTAAATTACTAAAATTACTTTAATTCTTTTTGATACTATAAAGTGATTTCTTTCCATTCTCAGATTGAAAAGAAAATAAGCAGAATAGGTTTCTAAAGATTCTGGAAATTTGGGATGCTATTATTCTATATACACACACACACACACATATATATATATATATATATATATATATATATTTGGGCAGCAATCCTTCTTTTTTACAAGTTTTGTCAAAGATGACTAACAAGGCACTGTGATTAAGCTTTTTATTTAATTTTTCTTGTGTTCATACTAGTGTTTTCTTTTCTGGACATAAAACGTGTAAAAACTGTCCAAGTAATGCATATCTGAGCATTTTTGGGTTATTCTTTTAGCCATTATCATGGATGATTTTTTTTTTTTTTTATTTCTAATTGAATGCCTGGATTTTTATATGTATGTATCTGAAGTTATAGGAATGTTTTATTTTCCAAAATACAATCAACACATTGTTTGCTGTGATCATAGTTAATGTTATTGAGTGTTGCCTTTTTCTTTTTTAATATTAGTGCTTCCATTATTTTTAATCTTTTTTTTACATGTGGATGAGGCTATTATACTTGTATTTTCTACTAGTGTGTGTGTGCACACACACACACACACACACATGAAAGTGCTGTTGAGTTGTTGTCTTAGTCCGCTTCCTAAAATCTGACCAAACATCAGGATAAATATTTATTTTGGAATACCTTTTTAACCAGTCTGATAATTTTCAGCACCCACCACTTATATGCACACACACACATACACACACATGCACATAATATTTTTAGATGTGTGTATGTGTGTGAAGGTGGATATATTTCATTTATAGCCTGAAATTGTTATTAATGGAATTTTCAATGTTTGATTTATAGAAACCGCAAAGGAAAAAGTATGTGTGTCAATAAATGCCTACGTCTATTTACTCGGTTGGAAAGCAAGTCCTGTTACATTTTTGTCAAGACATGTAATTGATTTATATTCACTGATTATTCGCAAATTCAATCAAGCTGATAGTTTTGTACATTTTCGATAACATAATCCTATCAAGCAAGAAAGTTTTTAATGCCTTGATCATAGAACTCCTTAGGTTTTGAGGCAAAAAACACCTCTATCATTTTTTTCTAACTTTGTCATAATTGGTTTTCCATTTGCCTCCCAGGAAATGCTTTAAGGAAATTAAAATGTAATAATTTGACAGAACAAGGTCAGGAGAATAGGGTGGACGATGATGGCACCAAACTTGTTCAGAAATATCTATACTGTCAGCTGTATACATCCACTTTCTAAGATCAATGGCTAAAAAATGTAGACTTTGTGGATTGGTGCTACAGAATCAGAAAGAACTTTACTGGTGGGGAAAATTAAATAAAACCAATAAATAAAATATATTAATAACAAATGAAAAAAAAAAAGTATGAAAATTCATTTTCTGATGATGCAAGTTATAAAGAAACTGAAATGTGTTTCTAGTCACATATGTGATTTTATGACCCTCACTTCAGAAAGGACAGCATCTTCCTCTTTCTTCTCTTGGGTTCAAAATGTAATCTGTGCGATAATAGCATTCCCACTCGGGAATGTTAGCTTCCTCAATCAACTGATGACTGAACTTTTTCGACTAACCAATGACATTGTTGGATGTATTTTAGCAGCCCTACTCATAAAGTTAAGGTCTGGTCATTCCAACTCAGTATGAAACTGACTCAAGCTCAACCAGCTTTACCTGTTCATATCATTACTTACCATAAATTACCTCAGAACCAAAAAAGAAAAACAGATATATTTGATCTTCCCAGCTCAGTGCAAGGCTGACTCAAGCACAACGAGCTTTACCTGTTCATATCGTTACTTACCATAAATTATTTCAGAACCAAAAAAGAAAAACAGATATATTTGATCTTCCCAGCTCGGTGCAAGGCTGACTCAAGCACAACCAGCTTTACCTGTTCATATCCTTATTTACCATAAATTATTTCAGAACCAAAAAGAAAAACAGATATACATAAGAGACCTCTTAACTTTGATCCAATACAGACAACATAAGAGAAATAAACGTCCGTAGCAGAAAGTTAGGTTTTTTTTTTGTATCTTCTTTGCTTACATATGTAACATTCACCTAAAGAATATACACAAACCCCACAACCTTGTTAACATCCACATACTAAATCACTGAAACTACATCACTTAAAGACTTCCAACAGCAGTATTAACTAAAATGGATAGCACACTTGAAGATAAAATAATGATATAATCAAGATGTTAACATTCCACACTACTTCAAACAAAAGGTTAGGAAAGAAACCCCCATGAATAATAGAAAGAGCAATAATAGTGAACATCAGAAACTTATTTTCCAGAAGAATTGTTTGAAGAGAAAGATTTTATAAATTTTAACCAAAACTAGCACTTGCTGCTTGGTCAATCAATGCCAAATGTTTCTTTATAAGGAAACAGCTGGTATTACCATTACTGTACACAAAAGTGAAAGAAAATACATCTCCAATGATTTTTTAATTGTGTTTTCTATGTACCGCTCCAGTAAGTACTTGACTCCTACTGCTATCCTCTACCTTTACAAGAGCCAAAAATGGGAATACTACTGCTATGTCAGGGCAGGAGATGCCCAGTATTCACTTTCCAGTCTTGATAGTCCAAAATTATCTCTGCATCCTTGTGGGTGATATATTGTTTTCCACCATGCAATCCATTTCCCACAGATGAAGTGTTGCAAACATCTCACTTCTCTATCACTATTTTTATACAAAATATTCAGATGAACTACATTCCTTAATTCCACCAGCTCTAACTTTCATGACTAAGACCCACTATGCCACACACATTGTAGCAAACCATCTCCATTCCTTTCGTATTACATTGGTGAATCACTGATTTGTGGATGCTACTCCCAAAATGACGCTTCTCCAATCATTTCAATCTTAATCTGTTAAAAGTCTAGGGTTAACTTTTATCTTTCACACATATCTCCATAAACTGTCTCTTACTCCATAACCCTCTCCCTCGAGTGGCTCTTGTGCCATGTAAAGGGTGAACATCATTGTAAAAGACAAAAAAAAAGGACAAATATTTTAAATACCAGTAGATATCTGCTACCATTTAATGTCCTATTGTATTGTATTTTTCCATATTACAAATATCTTGGTAGAAGTTTTCTCTTTGTTACTCTCAAATTGTACTGAAAACACTGGTTTACATTCTATCATTGCTGAATTTAAACAATGCCAAGCCTGGTCTATACTTAAATGTGGGGTCACTTAAGAACACTGGGTATGGTAAGCAACTTGCTGCAATCCAAAATGTTCTGGCTTTAAATAACCTGTAATGGGTTGATAACCAGCAAAAAACAACCAGAAAACAAATCAGTTAATCCCATTGTCCCTCAGTGAAGTTTCCATATTTCTCTGGGAAATGACCGAGATGCAATTAGAAGAAATGCTATTTTACTGACATAGGTGTTCTTAGAGTCTTAAAACTCTGCACAACTTCTTCAACAATGTAAATGTATTCTGAACTTTGGCTGTCTCTAAGAGAGCTAATCAGTACTGATTTGAATGGTTGCTATACATACTGCCAGTCACAATGAATGGATGTCTCCTTGAGGAGGCACCATGCCTTGAGAGGATAGTGGGCCACAAACTCCACCTGACCTCAAGTGGAATTTATATCCATGACCAAACATGCAGGTAAAATGATCAGCTCCTTGTACTGCTCCACTAAGTACCCAACACCTCATACTATCTTCTAATTTTATAAGAGACAGATCAGGCAGAAAATAGGGTACTGTTACCACATTTGGGCAAGAGCTTCTCTTACCTCACTTTCCAGTTTGAGGGAGAGTTCAAATGTGTCTCCAAGTTGGAGAAGAATTATTTTCCACACTCCAAACTCTCTCT
This sequence comes from Acanthosepion pharaonis, assembly GCA_903632075.3. NCBI lineage: Eukaryota > Metazoa > Mollusca > Cephalopoda > Sepiida > Sepiidae > Acanthosepion > Acanthosepion pharaonis. The sequence continues at coordinate 567,529 of CAHIKZ030000942.1, forward strand.
CACAGGTCTGAGCTTCATGGTTAGGACAGGCCATGCCACTTATATAGTAGCAAACCACCCTCATTTCTTCCATATTCCATCAGTGAGAAGTAAGTTCCTCTCAGACAGCTTCTTCCCACAAACCACTGCCCTATGGAACAGACTCCCAAGAGGATGTTTCCTCGATCACTACAATCTTAAACTGTTCAAGTCTAGAGTTAACCGTTATCTTTATCCATATAAACTATCCCTTAACACTCTACCTTGAGTGGCCTCTGGACTTTGTACAGGGTGAACTTTACTGTAAAACAAAAACCAAACCTTCCTCTCTGTCTTATTATTCAGTCAGTTAATTGCTATTCCCTTCCATGGTAGACTGGTTGCCAACCAAGGCTATAGGAGCTAATCTGTCCTGCTATTCAACCCATAGATGGAGGGAGGAGAGATGGATTCCAACCTCTCCCAAGGGTATTTGCACATAGGCAAATATATCAAACTCAACTGGAATTTGCAGTTGGCTCTTTGATTTCTCATTCCAAGGTGATATCCATTACCCCTCATCACACATTAATCTTACTTATTAGTCTTTTGAAATGTCCCTTTTTCATAAAGCTTCTAATCTGAGGGTTATCAAAAATACCTGAATATAGTTTAGTATCTGTGATTTGTGGAAATTTCTGTGTTTTGAATACAAATGCAGAACACAAATTCCAGTATACCCTAAGGAGCCCACTGTCATCATCTTGAAACCCATTCTTTTATTGTCCTTTGTTTCTTTCATACTCAGTAACCCCTTGCATCCAAGTGGTGTTTATTGCCTTACTTAGGATGAAATGATTAAAAATAAATTAAAAAAAAACTTACATGATTTACAGTAGGACTAAAGTCCTCAACTTTGTTGTTATTTGTTATTATTACAACCTTTTGGTCATTGTGCCTTCCAGACTTACAGAAGGTATCTGTCCTTCCAGGTAACATTCAAGGAATTTTGAGCCAAACCCTTGATTCTATTTAGTTCTAGGTTACTCATGCAAAAAATATGAATCTGTTACATAATGATTCCTTCATTAGAACACCAAAAGCATCTTGCCTTCACTTCAACATTGTAAATTTTCAATACACATTCTATAAAATAGATGAAGAGCCAAGCTTTCATCTTGATCTTTTCAATGTGATTCCAAAACAGGCATAATAAAATGATTTTACCAATTGTCTAATTTTAGTATGCTGACCAGACATTGTTATTTTGTTACAAATATAACAAAATTATAATGATTTTCTATTCATGGTTAAATAAAGACACCTGTAATAGAATTAATATTTATATATATATATATATATATATATATATATATATATATATATACACACACACACACAGAGTGCTGCACATCTCCTCTACACCGTCTGAAAGAACATTGATATTAAGATGAAAATCATGACTGTCATGGAGAAAAAAGCAATAAGAAAATGTATAGTTTAACATTTTAAACTAATCAAATTATGCAACTTTTTAAAAAAAATGACATTGAGAAGCATTTATTCATAGTTCTGTCTAAAAAAAAAAAACACAAAGCATATGCTATTCTTTTTTGTGTGTGTGTGTGTGTGTGTATATATATATATATATATATATATATATATAAATATATTTCTCGTTGTTTGTCTGTGTGTCTGTCGTGGGCGTTGTTACCTCACCCAGGCCACATTTCTCACCCGATTTCAATGCGGTTTTCAACACAAGTTTGCAAATGGCTGCCGTAAGGACATGACGGAGCCCGATTTTTGAGTTCGGAATCAGGTTTCGAAAAAATCGATAATCAAAAAAATTCCGCTTACAGAAGGAATGATCACATTTCAACCAAATTTGACACCCTCTTAGAGTCTACCATTAGAAGTGTTGTCCAGAAGTTTCATGACTACGGACCCCTAAACAGCGCGGAAAATCGATAAAACCCAAAAACCGATATGTCCAGATTGCGTTCTGAACTGCATGTTGGTTTTTACCAAAAACCGAGTGGATTTATGACGAGGCCATTGGGAGTCATCATGTGAAGTTTCAACTCTGAGCACCCTGCAAACAGTGCAAATCGACAATCGGTAAACCTGTAAAAATGTTTTTTCCAGTTTTTTAAAGCTGATCGTATTGTTTATTTTATTTAGTTCTTTTTTTGTAACAGATTTAATGTTTACTATAGAGCCTAGAAAAAGTTGGCAGTGGGAGATAGGCAAGAAGTAAGGCATGTAACAACATCAGCATGGCAAAGGGCACTCCTCTAAAGGCAAGGAAGGGCAAAAATATTTTAAATCAAGTGATAGCAATTGCTGTATTAGTCGTACAATTTTTGAATCAAGCACTGGCAACGCCGGGCCATGCTGCTAGTATATATATATATATATATATATATATATTGTGTGTGTGCTGTTACGCAACTGGTTTTTAATTCCAATGTTCTCACATTTAATGGAATCAATATCAAATCTTTGATAGAATCAGTTTCAATTCACTCCAGGTGACTTCATATAAATTGTCTAACTTTTATCTTACATTACTCCATTTGTTTTCAACAATTGTTCTGTGTGTAGTCACATTTAATTCCAGCAGTCACATTTTGATGGAATCAATTTCAACTTGCTCAAGGTGACATCATATAAAAGTCGTAACATTTATATTTTTTCCATCCCCTCTACAGTTATTTTCAAATGTTGCTTTTTGAAAATGAATGGAATATCTTAAAAGAAAAAAAGGATTTGAATTTGAATTTCATTGTAGAATATAGTCAGTTGAAAAATTGACAAGAGAAATAACAACTCTCTCCAACCACCCAATCAGCACAAATAAGTAGTCTGAATGTCATCAATGTATGTAATCATCAGCATTAGCCTTAAAAAGGAGTAAACTGAAGATGGCTAGTACTCCCACTCAAATTCCATTCAATCCCTTTTCAACACACAGTTACTCTCCTGACTTCATATGCAGTCAACTAATCCCTTGGCCTGGTGATTGCAGTCTTGATTCTTACGTTCATGCTGTCTATATCTATGTATCTATTTCATCTGTTCAAATCTATCTATCTATCTATCTATCTATCTATCTATCTCAGTCTGTTCAAATTTATCTATTGTTCCTATCTATCTATCTATCTATTTGTTAATGTATGGATTCCTGTTTTCATGCTGTCTATATCTATCTATTGCACTCTGTTCAAATCAGTCTATCTGTCTGTCCCAATTTGTTCAAATCTATCTATCTATTCCAGTCTGTTCAAATCTATCTATCGTACCTATCTATCTCTCTATTTATTTGTTAATGTGTGGATCCTACAGTGTATCCATCCATCTGTTGTTCCACACACACACACACACACGCACACACACACACACATATATTCTATATGATATATTTATGCTCTACTTTTGTATCGAGCACTATTTTTTAAAAATAATAACTAAAATACTAAGGAACTTTGGATTATTTACCTAACCAGTTCTTTCCTATTTTCTATATATTTTCACACACATATATATATATATTATCTCTATCTATATGGAAATCACCATTGACATATAAGAACTTTTTACTTTTGATTTACTAAAAAGTTTTGTGTAAGAAACTTTGTAAACATAACAACAGTCTAAGAAGTATTGCTGGTAACATTCCAGACAATTTGGAAAGTAAATATAGAAATATGAACAGATTGGTTTTACAGCCCTGTACCGACTGACTGCCACACAAACTTTTCATATATCAATGCCAGATATACTCATTCTGTTTCTCTTATGCAAAGGTTAAATATTTGGCGACTCCTTGGTACAACAGTTAACATCCAACTTTTAATCCTCCCTCAGTGCTCAACAGTTGCAGTCTCATGTCAGACTTGCCTAATCTTTAAAAAATCTGTAAATTTAGTTTTCAGAAAGATATCCTGTATACACACATACACTTACAGGCATATATTTTTCTCTATACAGCCTTATGGCCACATCACATTTAAACAACTTTTTCCTGTACAATCACCAAAGTTAAGCAATGTTGGGCCTGGTTAGTACCTACATGAGTGACTGCTCTAAGGGCCTAAGTGCAGGTGGTATGATGGATAATGGCTTGGAATTGTTAATTGGAGAGAGCCAAGTTCTAATTCCAGTTGGGTTCATTGTTTTTAATTACGCGCAAATACATATAGAAAAGGTTTGAATCTACCTCTTCTCCACCCAGCTATGGGTTAATAAGTCAGAATTGTATCACTAAAACGATTATTATCACCAAAAAATAAACTAGCATACAAAATATTCATATTTCTGCATTAAACTACCCATAGTGGTTGATATGTGGCTAAGCAAAAACAACCAACCAAACCTCTCCATATATATATATATATATATATATCTCCTTCCAATATCATTGCTGATGCTAATTTCTAGCAGAGAAACTCCTTGCATTTTCTGAGTCTCAAGTTCTCCATTTTCAACTGACATGATGTGGAATGATTGTCTTGAAGCAACTGCTAGTCTTGCTACAAGGAAAGTTAGTTCACTCTGTCTTGGTAAACAATTTTTTCACAGAAATTCATCGCCTGAAGATCGAGTATAAAACAGACGGTCACCACTCAGTGTTTACCGGAATGTCCACTCTTATATTTACACACAACTATCCCAGATATTGAACACTTTTACCCATAAATGTAGCATACATTAAAATTATATTTTTATTTCACACACGTGTGTGTGTGTATATATATATATATATATATATATATATATATATATATATATATGGTATCAAATGACAATTGGAAAAAAAAATCATATATTTTGCCAACGCGTTTTCGTCTTCCGACTTTTTCAAGGCAAAAATGAAATCGAAATGTTTTTGTTGTTATAGTTACATTAAAATTCAAAATTAAAAAGATAGACGCTTGTGTCTAAGCCTTTTTTCTGGTTAATGTAAATTACCTTTATAGTAAGGGATTATTATTTTTTTTTTTTCCATGTCGACAATATAGTTTAGTTAAATTCCCAGATGAATTCTGTGGACAAGACAGATTGGTATCAAATGACAATTGGAAAAAAATCATATCTTTTGCCGACGCGTTTCGTCTTCCGATTTTTTCAAGGCAAAAATGAAATCGAAATGTTTCGATTTCATTTTTTAAATAAATCTGTGAATTTAACTAATATATATATATAATATTATATACCGAGCAAGCATGTATTCTGGTAATGATGTTAAATTTTATTTTGGTTTCACTGAAAATCCTTAGAAATTTTGTTTTTACCATCAGCAAATGACCGTAGATAATATAAAATACAAAAACAGCACTGCCCTATCAAAATATTTCTGGCAATTAAAGAATGATGGCATCTCACCATCAATCGACTGAGATATTATAAATCATATAACAGGAAAGGAAATAAATGTAACTTTAAATTCTTTATCTTAAAATGCTAGGTTATTAAACAAGGGAAATGAATTGATGGTTACATGTAGGCATAAAAATAAATATCTGCTTAAATACTAGGATCCAAATTAATTTTTAATATAAATTGTGATTTACCTTTTAGGTATATTATGGTTTGTTCTTACATATATATATTTTCTTCAATTTTTTTTCTTTTAAATGCCAAATATAACTTAAAATTTAAAAAAAATGTAATTCCAGTGTAATATATACCTACAACAACATTACAATAACCAAATATATTTTTTAAAATTTAAATTACGTAACAGCCTGTCTATACTCAGCACCTGAAGATTGCATTGTGCATGAAACTCTGAGTGGCACCATTGGTGAGGATAATATATATATATATATATATATATATATATATATATATATTATATCAGTCAATGCAATAGGTGTAATATAATAATACCTTGTTTGAAAAAAAATAAAAAAACGTGTTCAGTGTTTGAAAAAATGTTCATCGAATTTTATTATGAGAATCTATTTGACAATTTGTTAGTAAACTTTCACCTTTCAGATCTTCAGGCTGCAAATGCCAGAGCATACGCACATCCTGACACTTCCAGCCTCTGCTGTTGGTTCAAAAGGTGAAAGTTAATATGATCTTACACACACACACACACACACACACATATATATATATATATATATATATATATATATATATATATATATATATATATATAATTCTATATATAAATTTATGAAGATTCTTGTATGTGAAAGCAGGCATCAGTTCTGATATCTTCATCTTTGTGTGATCAACCCAGACAGCAGGGTCTCACAAGGTTCTAATTTACTGCTGATCTCTTTAAGCATGTATTTGTTGTATTAGATAGATATAAGTTAGATTCTTTAAGAATGGATTCAAAGAAAGATGGCAATGTAATGCATGTGTTTATTGTTGGTAATAATGTTATTAAGTTTTCAGTGTATTTTCTTCTTGAAGAATTATGTTCTTTTTTAATTAGTGGCATCAGTGAAATCAAATTTGATGCAAAACGAGAGAATTAGATTATTTGTCTAAACACAAATCTCTCTTGTGTTCATAGATGTTGGCTTTCAGATTACATGATGTCTCCCCCACATGAATATTTTTGTATTGTACAAACTTTGAAAAATTCCAACATTTAAATTGGTGTTGGTTTTAGTTTTCTTCCTAATTATATCTCAGATTGGCTTGGAGGTGTTGGTGGTAATGATCCTAGTATTAGTGATGACTAATTTATTTGTGAGTTTAATAGAGTGTTGGAGGGTAGGATTATGAATTTTGTCTAATTTTTGTTAATAGTAGTATCTGTTTTTTTGCTTTTGTGGATTTTGTAAGCTTGTTTTTTTTTTTTTTTTTTTTAGTTTTGAGGATGAAATTATGTGTGTAGTGAACAAGTTTGAATGTTTTCTATATATTTCTCTTCTTCATTTAGGTATTCCAGGCTACATATCCCAAGAGCTCTGAAGTAGAATTCTATGATTAGTCCTGATTTTATTCTTTTGTTGTGGTGAGAATAGAAGTTGATTAGATTGGTTTTGTTAATGGGTTTATGATAAACTTTAAAATCTAATGTCGTATTGTTGCGTATTAATAACACATCAAGGAAAGTTAGAGAATCCATTATTTCAAATTTGTGTGTGAATTTAATAGTAGGCTCACCTTTATTAAGTTTCATTATTATGTCTAATAGGCTTGTATCTTGGGGATACAATAAAAGGATGTCATCTGTATATCTTGACTAAGTAGAACTGTTTGGTATGATGCGTTTAAATGGACCGAATTCCAAAAATTCTTGAAAAAGTTAAGCAAAAGTTAAGTCACTGATAAGTGACCTGAAATTTTGCTTTTCAAGAATATTGTTGAAAGAGAAGCAGTGGTTAGTGATTAGTTTTCATATTTTTATAATTTTGTGGATGGGTAGAGGAAGTTCATATTGAGGCATTTTGTGATGGGTATGTTGGTGTAGAATGATTTTCTGTCTAGGCTTGTCATAACCATCTTTTCTATATTTACGTTTTGTATTCACTGGATTAAGTCACCATAGTGTTTGATATGTGTTGTGTTCTTAGGAAAAGATTTAAGACTTTTCCAATAGCTCTAGCTAATTTGTGGGGTGCACTCTTGATTCCAGACACAATGGGTCTGATGGTTATATTAGGTTTGTGTGCTTTAGATAAGCTGTATTGTGTAGGTGTGGTAGGGGTGGTATTTTATTAAGCTACTCTAGGATTTGTTTCCATTTTTTTAATAGTTTCTTAACTGTTTTGTTGAACCTTTGTGCGTCTGTGTTTACTGTTTATTGCTTTGTGTGTAGGTGTTGTCGTTATTTAGGAGAGATCCTAATTTTTCAATGTCGATGTTGGTGTCTGTCATAACTATTCCAACTCCTTTGTCAAATGGGTTTATGATGATGTTTTTGTTCATGGATAATTTTTTTTTTTTTTTTTTTTTTTTTAAAGCCTGTATGTATCTTCTGGGTAGTGTAATTTCGTTGGTGTTTATGAGGGTGGCTGCTAATATACCTTGTACAAAACATTTTTCAAATTAGGTAGGGTTGAATTTATGATTTTGATAGTGACATCTTTTGGATTATTGATCTCTTTCCATTTTCATGACCTATGCATCAAGCACTGAAATGGATACTTTAAGTTTTGGTCTGAAATTTGCCACTGGATTAAAAAAAATACATACATACGTACATACATATGTAAGCAAATATATGGATATAGATCCGACAGTGTGAAGAAAAATATGGAAAAACAAAAATCCGAATATGTAAGTATGCTGTTTTAATGTTGTTTCAATGTCGACGTCAGACGTTTCGGTCTAGTAGACCTTCTTCAGGACATAGTTATTAAAACATAATTAATATTAGACGATATTCAAGTCAACATGAAAAGATAATAGACATAAGACTAATCAAACTGTTTTTTTGAATATCTGATATTAATTTTTTTGTTAACTATGTCCTAAAGTTTCTACTAGTCTGACGTCGACATTGAAACAACATTAAAACAGCATACTTACATATTCAGATTTTTGTTTTTCCATATTTTTCTTCATACATACATATATAAAGTGGTCATTCAGATCAAGAGTTAGTAGTGAGTCTGTTTCATATATGTTTTTTTATTTCTTTTTTTTAATCATTTCACCCCAAGCATTGCAATAAAAGCCACTAGGAGAAAAGGGATTATTGAGTGTTGACCATTAGAAAAAAAAAAATACTATTAAGGAGAGAGGGAACAGGAACCAAGAAAACAGAAGATAGCAATTGACATTGCATTTAAATTTTAGAAGATCAGAGTTGAAAAGCAAGAAGCTGGAAAAGAGTTCCACAAGTGAGAAATGCAATAAAAGAAATTGTTAACATTGAATTTATGGTTGCATCTAACCATTTCAGCTGTAAAATGATGGTATCTTGGCGCCAATCTAGTACTACCCTTAAATTCATAAAGTCTAGGTACCATAGCAGAAAATTCATAAGCGTAATTACCCTGAAAGTATTTATAGAAAAAGCAAAGGGAAGTTACACTATAGTGGTGGGGGAAGTGACTGAAGCTAAGATACTAGGTTAGGACCAATAATATTGCAGATTCTTCTTTGGATTTTATCAAGAATCTTTAAATCTATAACAGGAGCACCAGACCAGATGTGGCAGCAATATTCAGAGCAAGAATGAATGTTAAACTTTTAAATATTTAAGATATATCTGGTTAGAACAATTATCATGCATGGCACAGTGACCACACTTTCTTAGCTGCAGGCTTATCAATTAATTCATTATACTCATTCTACATCATGTCAACTGAAAATATTAGTCTGAGAAGGTGCAATGAAACATTTTCCTGCATAGCTGATGGTAATCTTCAGGAGAGTGATATTCAAACAGTGTGTTACTGTTCATCATTAAAGTTATCAAAGCTTATTACGAAAATGGACGTTCAAACAGAAATGCATTTCACGCACTTCGTGTTTTTTCGGCCAACATTTTTTTGTGCAGAGTAAAGTTGGAAATGATGTAACATTGTTGTGGAGAGGTTCTATTCTTGTGTTCGATAGTGAATAGAGATGTTTGGATTTTCGGTCACATTCTCATTCAGTGCAGCAATGTTTTCAGTTGAACAGCGTAAATGAGCACACAATGGTTTTTTCACATCTGTCACCGGACCAGTTTGTTTGAATTTACTGAAGGTTTTTCCTATTGCACTCTTGAAATTTTAACACATTGTTTGATTGTTAATCTTTCTGTGGTTGAAATTGCCAAAAACTTAAATCATTAAATCTGAAAGAAAAAGAAAAATCATTAGGCAATTAAACTTAACATTTAAAATCAGTCCAAGTTATTGGAACACTGTTGTAGAGTAGTTTCACAGTGGAGGCTTGTATTTCACTAAGTCGGTCCTAAAATAGGTTTGACGTACAAAACATTAGGAACTTGATATAATAGATATAATGCAGTATCCGATTAACGGTCGTCTGGCATCAACTGACTGACCAACTCCTCGACTGACTCGTTACTACTACTACTACTACTTATTATAGCTGGGAGAGTCTATTAACTATAAAATAGGTGTGTTCCACTATAACAAACACCCTTTACAACAACAAAAAATTCTATGTGTATGTGTACAATAAAAACTAGATTTAATGGGAAAATCCATTAAACTTCAATGTAAATGATAATACCAATTTTACCATATTAATTTTTTTATATACAAAAGACAAAGTTTTAAGATCATATACAGAACTGTACAAAATAAAATCATTCAAGTATAATAAAGAATAAATAATATTTACATAGAGTTTTGACAGTATAAGTTCACTGGTTTTTAACCTTTCTGTGCACTGACCCCCATATCTTGAATCTTATGGATATCTAGGACCATATAAATAAGATTTATTTTCAGTATAATTAAAATAAGAAGGTTATTATAGAGGGACAATATCTGAAAAGAATTTTACAGTACATTGATTTTGGATTTTAGTGGCCTTACCACAGGACCATTAAATATATATGAGACTGGATCAATATATATATATATATATATATATATATATACACACACACACACACACACACACACACAAACATATGAGACAAGATCAATAAGCTGATTGCTTAACACATTGTTATTATCCGAAATCTGAGAAGAAATTCTAACTCTAAAATGTTCAGTCTGTATGGTTAATATTAAGTAGAGAAAGGAGTTTATACTGGAAAAAATAAATATTTATTGGATCAAGTATATGTTTATTTTTTCATCATAAGCCTATAGATTTGCAGAGGTTTTTATACTTCCTTATTTTGTTTCTTGATGAATGTAATGAATAAAGTCAAATCATTGCTTCCATGGCAAGCTTTATACAGCTTGATTAGTGGTATAAATATGGCTTCTTTTATATGTTTTGAGATGTACTTATAGAGAGTTACATAAGGGGAGGTAATTAGTATGGTCTTTTATTACCTCAATGAGCACGAGATGATAGTATTTGGCTTATAACCTTCCATTGACATTTGTTCTGTGAGTGTTTGTCGGAAGCTGAAATTGATGAAACATTCACGTGATATTTGCCAACTCTTGCAAAGCTTTTGTTTCTCAATTTATTTTTTGTCTCTTTTTGATATTTTCTTAGGAGTAAAAATCCAAAGTTCATTCCTCTTATTTTAAAACATATTGCTTTTTTTTTTTTATACTTCCATCTCCATTTTTCATCTTTGCTGAATGTCTTTTGCCTTGTAGAAATAACTAGACGCTTTTTAGTGCATATTTATTTCAGCCCCCAGCTATAGGTTAAAAAGCAGGAAATATGATTCTCTTGCCATAGGTGGCAACCAGGCTATAAGAACAACTCTCAATTCAAAATTCATTCTCCTGATGCTGCGCAATGATGGTTAAACGCAGGGTGCAGATACCATTAATGTTAAAATAAAACAAAATAGATTTTAATTCTGGATAATCCCACTGGAGATTGATTGTCCGAAATACTGTTGACACCAACAGGCACTGGGCCCAAGGAAATTAATAAATATGTATATGGAATTCTTTTTTACATAGTCATTTACATTTTTTAAAATCTATATCCCACTTGCTTTTACTTAATGTGTATGTATAGTGAGGCGAGTACAAAATAATAATAACTTGCTTTTCCCACTCTCTTCAAATTTAGAGGAATGAGGGAAAAGATGGAAAGGAATCTTTGGACCAATGAAAAAGAGAGGAAGTTGTAGAGAGCCGTGATCACTAACATCCTGAAGAGACACAGTACACAGAAAAAGATGACTTTGTCAATTGTTCTCAGCCAGTGTCTTCATATGTACCAGACACCTCATCTAAAATGTGAACATTCTTATCTTTGATCTGAGAGAGAGAGAGAGAGAGAGACTCTCTGTCCCTCAACACAGGTGTGGTTGTTGAGGATCATTCTGTATTTTCTTTTCTCAGTTTTCAGATTTTCTATAATATTTGACCTGGTATATCAGCTTCAGTCATTTTTCCACTGCCATAATGTGGCTTCCCTGTGCTTTTTCTATAAATATTTTCATAGTAATTATTCTAATGGACTTTCCACTATGGTACCTAAACTTAATGGATTTAAGTGCAGTACTAGATTGGCAACAAGGTCTCATCATTTTACAATTGAAATGTTAAGATGTAACCATAACTTCTATGCTAACAGCTTCTTCTCTTGCCCTTTTCACTTTTGGAACACTCTTTTGGATTTTTGGATCCAGTTAACTTTGGTCTTCAATAAATTAAATGCAGTATTGTTATCTTCTGTTTTCTTAATTTCTGTTTTTTTTATTTCTTTACCTTCTTAATAATTTTTTCCTCATATTCATTCACATTCAGTAACCCCTTACATCTTAGTGGCTTTATTGCCTTGTTTGAGATAAAACTAAAAAATGTGAAACCCGAAGTTTCCACTATTAAATAAAAAGTCTCTTGCGTCTTATGTCTAATTAGTTTGTTTCTATTTTTTAATTTTTTTTTTTTTTTTTTTTAAGCGTTTCACCCCAAGCAAAGCAGGAAGCCACTAGGATGCAAGGGGTTACAGAAGATTTGAAGCAAGATCAGATAGCAGTGATAGGGGAAAGGATGAGGAGAAGGATAGTGGATAGATCAAGGCAATTGCAGATGTCGATTGACATTACATTTGAATAGTTGGAGATTATAGCTCTCGGGGAAACTGGAATAGGGAAGGGAGTTCCACAGGCGAGAGGTGCGAGACATGAAGCTATTGGGTGTAGAAGAGATGGCTACATTTAATAGTTTCAACAGTGAAAGTGTGAGAGCGGGATGCCAGCCTCGTAGGGCGCTTGAACTCATGAAGTCTGGGAACCAGCGAATGCAGCTCCTCGGAGCAAGTACCATGAAAGTATTTGTAAAAAAAAGACAGAGAGAGTCAACGGCGGGTCTGTGAGAGAGCGACTGTAGACGAGATGGCAGAACAGGGCCAGTTATATTGCATATCCGCGTCTGGATCTTATCAAGAACCCCGAGGCAAACAGAAGGGGCTCCAGACCATATATGGCAGCAATACTCCATGCAAGGGCGAATTGTTGATTTGTAGATCTGAAGGATCGATTCCGGGGAGAAAAAATTCCTGGTGCGGACATAAGTGATTATGCCTCTCTGCAACTTCTTATTTTTTGTGATTCATAGCCGTTTTTATCCCCTTGCTAAGGCTTCCATCCCTGTTTTGCTATCCATTCAGACAATCTTATCAGGTAAGTGGCTCACTGCATTCACCTGGCACTCAATAAACCCTGTGAGTGTTAAATTTTCCAAGCCTTCTTTCCACTTTCTGTGTCAATTATTTCAGCTATCTTTTCTGGATCCTGAGTAGAAGTCTTCTTTCTTTCGTCATTTTCTTTAAGACTTCCTTGTTGCTTATCCACATTTCACCCATGGAATCTTCAGTATCCTTCTGTCGAACCACATTTCTCCTCATCCATTGGAATCGCCCTCTATAGGTGCTAATTCCCAAATTTTTGCTAGTGTTTGCTGAACTTCAGTCACTTTCTTTATTGAGGCTTTAATGTCACTATTTATTTTTTTTTATAGTCATTTATTTATCCTTTTTGTAGTTAAGTGTACTCAGCAGTTCTATTCATCTTTGTCTCACTTGTCTGATTCTTCAACTGAACCAGAATATGTGACTTCCTCCACCTTTTTTATTTCACTAAATTTTATTGCATTAAAAAAAAAAATTGCATGCAAACAAGTTTCTGTACCTTGCAGCTGTATACAGTAATGAGACAGCTGACAACTTAGCATTCATTTTGAATATGTCTCACCTCCCCCCCCCGAGTCTACATATGCATGCATATCCTGCTTACATGTCCTCACATGTAAAGTTGCTTGCTCATTGCTATTAACAGTTATGGGTGGTGGCTAAATCACAACAAGTTCCAACATACGAATTTGGGAGATCAGGTGACTGACTTCCTTTAGAATTGTTGATTTTTTAATCGTTTTGGGAATCTCATTAGTTTGACCTTTGCATGCAAAGAAATTTGACCTTTATGATTAAGGTTTCTTTCATACAGATAAAAAGAAATGTTCACTTTATTTCTGGGGTTTTCCTTTTATGTTATATTATTGCATGTACACACACACACACACACACATTTTACGGCAAAAACCAAAATTCCCTCAGCATGAGAACAGTGTATTTCTGGCTGAGCTGAACCCAGCCATCTTCAGCTCTTAAGACAGCTGGGCTGAAATCAGTCAGAAATATAGACTGAGGAAATTTTGTTTTTTGCCATAAAAAATATATATATGCCCTGTTATAATAAAGACATTGAGCTCTCTACGGATCAGTTTTGATATTTGTTTTGTACACCTGGATTATATACCAATGGATCTATAACCAGTACCATATATATATATATATGTAAAGACAACAGAAAAACATTCATATATATATATATATATATATATGTAAAGACAACAGAAAAACATTCATATATATATATATATATAAAGACAATGGAATAACATTCATATATATATATATATATATATATATATAAAGACAACGGAATAACATTCATATTGTCCTTTTTTCAGATATATTTTTAGTTATATCTGAAATATCAGGAAGGATATTTTTTATTTTCTTTTGCTAAAATAGCTGATTACAAAGCTTTTATGCTTTTGGTTTTTTAGTTATATTTCATCACACTGTAATTCTCTTTATTAAAGAATCTTTTGAAAATAAAATATTCTTTTCTGAAACTTTATTTGAGGAATATTAGCTGATTTAAAGTATAATTAATACGATTTGAAATGGTTGACTGTATATAGAAAACATAACAAAAAAATTCAAAATTCTTCTAAAAATATTGTGTCATGATTTGTACTAAGCTTTTCAATTTATGATTAATTTATGATTTTCCATTTATGATTAGTAAATATAGTTCTCACTAAATAATTATCATCTAAAAGAGACAGGATTTTAAATGGAATTATATATATATAAGGGAATATTCAACTTTGCTTCATCATCGATGCACTTTGTGGCTAAGATGGTATAAGATGGCATGTTGGATCTAACAATGCTTTCTCCTGCCAAGAGGAATATAGGTTCAAGTGCATATTTTTCTTGAATAAGATTACTTGAGTAATCAGGCCGGAAGAGTAAATAAATATACTGTTTAATATTTAAATGTAGTCAATCAAATATGGGTAAACACTAAAAATAACATTTAAGTAATAAAATCCGTTGGATTAAAGAATAAAAATCCATTACTTCTTTAGAAATTGGCATATATATATATATATATATAGCAAATAGGAAACATTTATCAATCTAACATGTTACAACTTTATTAAAGAATAATCAGAGAATGAGATATAATCACTTTAATAAAAGTGCTAGAAAATTTGTAGTGTACTTGTAATAGTAAAGAAAATAATTGTATAAATGTATTGAAATATTTTATTTTGATATATAATTATTATTTTTTAATTATTTTTTTCAATCTTTTCACCCCAAGCAAGGGCAAATTGCCACTAGTATACACGGGGTTACAGGGAGTGAAAGAGAAGACTGAATATAGGCAAGATTGAGGAGAAGTCAAAATGGCAGAAGATGGCAATTGATGTTGCATTTAAATTTTTGAGGATTGTCTTCATCAGGGAATCAAAGAAATGGAAGAAAAAAAACTGTTGGAAAAGAAGTGACAGTTGCATTTATCTATTTCAACAGTAAAAGGGTGGGTGCTAGATGCCAATCAAGTAATATGCTTTAATTCATGTATTTGGAGCACCAGGGGAAAAAAATCTTGTTGGAGCAGTTGCCATGAAAATATTGGTAGAAAAGTGTTATGGTAATTTACCCATGCATGCATGGACTTTCCCAGCTATAAATAGGATCAGGTACTGCTTTTTGGAGGGGGAAGTTTCCAGCAGTGTTTGTATATGTTTGTATTACTGTTTCTGTTAATATATTTGTTTAACTCAGTTCCTCTCTTGTGTCTTTATTTTTGGCCCTAACAAGGCCACAACAAAAAGATAGAGGGAAGCCACATTACATCGGTGAGAAAGTGACTGAAGTTGAGATGCCTGGCCAGGATTGATTACGTTGCAGATCATTTTTTTGATTTTAATAAGAGTCTCAAGATGTACATCAGGAGCACCAAATCAAATATGGCAGCAATATTCAATTCATGGAAGAGTGATAGATTCTGACAAGAAAAAGCTATTGATTCAATGTAGTCACTCCATTTCAAGTCATTGGAAAACATAAGGTCAAGATGGGGTACTGTGTTTCTCTCCAGGAGTCTAGCATTAGCCATGCTGATAGCAAGCAGAAAAGATTCTCTATGGTCATTAAATGAAAGGAGTTTTGTTTTGGAGGTGTTAAAATTTACAAGCCATTTTTTGTCCCACTAATTGGATGTCCTTTTCAGGAGCAGCTTCAGATTTACTTCATCAAATCTGTTGGATTTGCTATTTGTTATTCTAGTCCTTATTAATTTTCCCAGGCAGGAATATTTGTTGAGAGGCCAGTTGCGATCTCAAATTAGGCAGGTTACAGCATATGTTTTTGATTTCGTTTTATGGATATGTCAGCTAAATATGTTTGGAGTTTTGGAGCAATGGTTTTAAATGAAATGGGGTAAAATCAAAACATAGGATTTGGTCTTTTAATCCTGACTTTAAACAATGGAAAATGGAGTTATTTTTGCATGTGAAAAGTTTGATGTGTGGACAGAGATTTATATATAAATTCAGCTTGATTTTGAGAATACAGTGGTACTGGGACACGAAACAGACAGGTCATCAAACATGCACAAAGTTGCACACCTGCATAAGTAAAGGACCTAATATTCACTGGAATTTCTGACTGAACCTTGCTGAATGCATGAATTGAGATTCCAAGTTGCTTGCCTTCTGATTTTTTTGTGTTAGTAGACACCAAATATATTTGATTGTAAATTATTTTATTCACCTTCATTAAATCATATATATTGAACCAAAAACAAGCATTATTATTTCTTTGGCAAGAGCTTGACTTTATTTCCAGTCAGCCTAGTCAAGAAGTTTACCATAGCTTATTGACTAAAAGAAGAAAAACAACTTTCTTTGTCAGTAAGAATCACAACTCTTGAAGAACCAAGACAGGACGATT
This sequence comes from Acanthosepion pharaonis, assembly GCA_903632075.3. Taxonomy (NCBI): domain Eukaryota; kingdom Metazoa; phylum Mollusca; class Cephalopoda; order Sepiida; family Sepiidae; genus Acanthosepion; species Acanthosepion pharaonis. The sequence goes on from CAHIKZ030000942.1 coordinate 584,611, forward strand.
GGTGACTTATACTGGCATCAATCCATAAACCAACTCTCCTTATCCAGCAGGTGTGTGAAGATTAAGATTTCAGAACAAGCGGGGTCCAAACTGAGTGGTTGAATGTTGACAGAAAGCAAGACTAGACCAACAGGGACTAGGAGACGTGTACAGGAAGAGAGGGGATTATAAAAGGACAATAAATGAACTGGATTCTGAAAGACAGAAAATGTTGATTGATATTGCGTTTAAATTTTTAAAGATCATTGTTGACTAGAAAGCAAGAAAGCTGGAAGATATTTCCACAGTTGAGATGTGTGAAAGAAGAAGCTATTAGAATAGAAATTAGTTACATGTAGCTATTTCTACAGTAAAATGATTAGACTTAATTGAGTATTTATAGAAAAGGCACAGGGAAGCTACATTATGGCAGTGGGAAAGTGATTGAAACTGAGATGCCAGGTCAGGACCAATACTATTGCAGATACTTCTTTGAATTTTGATATTTCAAGAATCTTCGGGTATTTAGGATGTGGCAGCAATATTTGATACACTGATGAATGGTAGATTCATAGACTAACGCAGGGTTAATAAGCTTTTTTTCTAAACTAAAATTCTTTTTTTTTTTTTAACTATTAGAACAACCTGACATAGCCACAGGTCTTATTTAAAAAAAAAAAAAAAAAATAGCTGAAAGACATAGATAACTTTGTTGCATCTACAAGATCAAGCTAATTATGAATAGGATAAAGCAATTAAAAAAAGTCTGATTCTTCAGTTAAATACAATTTTATAGACAGTAAAACAAAAATTATTTGGTCAATTGAATCTAACAAAACTTGGTTATTTGTATCAGGGCAGGTGCAAGAGACTTGTGCAACATGAAACACACACTCCACTCCCATTCTACTGCATCTCAATTTACATGAGGTACTATTCATATAAAATACAAATTTTATTGTAACCTAATTGTGTGTAATAATGAATCATATGCAATACAGGTGCCAGCTAGAAAAATTGGAAACACAGTGCAACTTGCATGTTGAATAAATTTTTCAAACAGAAAATTTGAGATGCAAATGCCTCAGTTATCAAACAAAATTTTGGTTCCCAAACAAAATTATTTCAGAGTCGACTGCTGTTTTGTATACATGTGTGTGTTGTGACGTGCGTTTCTTTTCCAATTTTATTGTACTGTGACTTTTTTCTGTACATTGATTCCTATTGGAAAAATAGTTTCAGTTTACGAACATTTTGGGTTATGAATGGCCTTCAGGATCGAATTCAATTCATGAACTGAGGTTCCACTGTAAAAACAATGTATCTAAATATCATAATAGATCATTCCATCTTAAATAATTAATGTTTTGTAGCAATATTTAACATCAACTTCAGATTTTTTTAATCTTGTTAAAAAGTTGAATAATTTTATCACATTCAGTATTATTGATAAAAAATAGAGAATTTTATACAGTGTTTTTCAATACTTAGCATCGGTAAAAGAAATTTACCAATTTGGACATGAAAAAGACCAAAGAAAGGCATCAAAATCTGTCTGCAAAAAAGTTTTCATCTTTTACTAGTGTTGTAACCTAGGGAAGGTTACTGAATAGAATAATCACATAAAGCTGGAATGATAATACTTAGGACAAGAACAAACTTATAAGATTCACTAGTGGCACGTAGAGAAGTAGTAAACTGCTAGAATTGAGTCAAGTGAATTCCACAATGAATCTCCAACTGCAGGATATCTACCAACCACACCATGTGGTCAGATGTAGCACAGAGCTGAATTTAATGTGGGGTATCCAAGCCTGTAGGCTCAGCCAAAAGTTCCCTGTAGACCCTGTATAAAATGGGCTTGGGTAGCTGCCCTTTGACATAGTCTGGGGATCCTCTCTGCCCGGATGCAGAGAGTTTGACCAGGACAGCTGCAAACAAATCTCCAACTGCAAACCAACATACAGTATTTACTACTGTATTTGTATGAATGGGGACATACCCATTATCGTCCATAGGTATGCTACAACAAATAGTTGTGCTTAGTTTAATTTGCAAATATAATTGTAAATAGAAAAAAAGCAAATGTTGACAAGATAGTGAGGGTCACAAAGCATTGCCTGGGGGACCCGAATCAGGCTTCCCTCCAAGCTGTGGATGTTGGAAGTAGTATACACCAGACCTGGGTTATACATACACACACACACACAAACATATATATATATATATATATATATATATATATATATATATATATATATATATATATATTTGTGTGTGTGTATGTATATATTTAGGATAAATTCGAGTAGCTATTTTTTCATTTATATATCTGGTTTTCCAGAATTTAAATTTAAATGAAAAATTGCTGGGGGGAAATGTCCATTACAGATCAGCTGCAAAAGAAACCAACACCTCAAACTGCTGGTAAAACCTCACATTAAATGAAATATACAGGAATATAAGAAAACTCTGGACATCTATAGACACAACCTTTCTTTAAAGACAGCTTATGAAACGGAATCTGAAAGGGTTCAGAAGGCATTAAATAATTCATGTCCAAATTCACTCCAGAAACCAAAAATTGATCTGAACTGAAGTAAATATAACAGAAATCTCAAGACAAAACAATAAAATCTTAAAATTGCCATACCTGGTCCCGTGTCTCTGTTCGACATCTTGAGAATCTTGACAAAATCCAAAAAAGGAATCTATCCTAACTTGGCATCTCAACTTCAGTCAACGTGGCTTCCCTCTGTCTTTTCTACAAATATTTTCATGGCAACTGCTCTGGTAAGCATTTTTTTTTCTCCTGGTGTTTCAATTGCATGAATTTAAGTGTGCTACTAGATTTCCATCTATGTCCCACCCTTTTAATGTTGATATAGCTAAATGCAACCGCCACTTCTACTCCAACAATTTCTTTTCTCACACTTCCCACCAGTGGAACTCCCATCTGTTTACTTGCTTCCCTGATAACTACAATCTTCAAAAATTCAAATGCAACATCACTCACTATCTTCTGTCTTCTTGAATCTTGTTCATCTTTAATCCTTTCCTCAATCCTCCCTATACTCAGTCTTCTCTTTCACTTTCATTCCCTGTAACCCCTTGCATACTAGTGGCTTTACCAACTGGTTTAGGGTGAAATAACTAAAAAAAAAAAAAGGAAAAAGAAATTAAAAAAAAATCACTAGATCTTTAAATATTATATGTTGAGTCATAAATAATTTCCTATTTTTTCTATCAACTTTATTCTTTAAAAAATAATTATATTTTATTCAATAATATAGTCACCTTTATTTACAATGACTTGTTTTCAATTATTGGGAAGCTCTTTGATACCTTTTGATTAAAGTTCCACAGGTCTTCATGAGAAAGATGTTTTTGAGGAACTTTTGAATCTGGTTTTTATTAGACAAAGTTTTCTCCAAAATGTTTTGCAGCAATCGAAAAATATAATAATTTGTTGGTGCAATGTCAGATGAGGTCGAGTAAAGAAGACAAAGTGGGTTTTTTTTTAATTTTTTCCTGTGTTAGGTTTTGCTGTATACAAGCCTTGCGTTGTCATAGAAAAATATTTCCTGTTAACAAGCACAGGTTGCTTTTTAACCTAAATTTTATGGACGCATTGCATCTGCTGGTTTTACAAGTGGCATTTGGTGTTTCATTGCATTTTAATAACTCTAAATAATGTTACAGAAAACGAAGGCCAGGACCAAAATGGTTAGTGATTGTCCAGAGTGCCTCATGGGCGGGGTATTCTGACAGTGATGGATTGCTTTTGTCTGGGTTTTGAATATAATTCAATATATATCAATATAATTTGAATAGTTTTTGAACAGTATGAATTCAAGAGAGGGTCTCCAGAATTCTGAAGCATCAATATGCCTCCACACTTAGGTTTGCAACCAGCTAATACCACCAATGTAGGGACATTGTGCCAACATGCAACATGTGTTCCTGTGTCGTCATTCCTCCTACTGCCTCTTAGAATCCAAGCCACAATTAAGTGAATACCAAAAGTAAATGACCATTTTCGTTGATACCATTTTATGTAATAGCACAAGGATTTCAAGACAAAACAGAACCCAACAATGAATAATAAATACTCAATGATCCCGATACATGTTATATGATATTTCTTTCATGGCTTTGGGGGTCAGTTTTTAAGATTTGTCCTTATCAATCCATTCTATTTGAAGGTAACATTGTCATATGTAGCACATTTTTCATCACCTGTTATATCTTTAACAAATTTAGTTTGAATGATGCATTCACTATTACAGTTGGTTCCTCAATAACCAGAGTAGCTCTAGGGACCTTTCTTCACAATCTTTTATTCTTATCCTCATGTAAAAGTTTGAGTATAATAATTTTATATATATATATATTTCTGTCTTTTTATTATTTATGCACACACACACATATATACAGGTTTCAATAGATAAATTATTGCCATTTTATATTTTTAATTTCACGCATGTGTTTTTTTTTTATTTTAATTCACCGAACAGTATAGTAGGGTCAGTTGGGCACCATCTGTGAGAATATGAGCACAATAATGCAATTCACTCCACCAGAAATTTGGCATGCTGTACTACTTGGCATTCGTGCCAGCAGATCTACTATAAACATTTCAGTGTGTTTACGTGTCAATCTGGGGATAGTGCAGAAGATTCATAATGAGTCAAATGGTGATTATGATGGTATGGTGCTTTGGAAAAGTCACTCTGATTATTCTGATATGGAGCCTACATGAAGTGCTTTGAAGAGGTAGTGCTGCCCCGGATCAAGAGGGTAGCTCTTGGAAGACCCTATGTTTGGCAACAGGACTCTGCACTATGCCACACAAGCAGGAGAACCCAGCCATGGCTGTCAGACAATTTCTGTGACTACATCGTCCTTTACATCTGGCCACTTAACTCCCCAGACTGCAACCCCCTTGATTATTATGTGTTCGGTGCAGAGACCAACAGAACTTCTTGTAATATCAAAGATAAATCCTAGACAAGAATTATGGCAGCATTCACCAACTGAAAGAAGGAGATGCAGGAGATTCTGAAATTGTTTGGAAGCCGCAGTTGAAGCCAATGGCAATTTTAATTGAATAAATTTACTCGTTAGTATTTCAAGATATTTTTGTGTAACTTTGTTTTATTTTCACTTCAGTAACAATTTAACCATCTAACTCTGTATAAAAGTGGACATTGAGGTCAACACCTTTATGTTTTTGCTCAACTATTTATATATAAAGGTAGTGAAGTATTGGATGTAGCCCATTGTATTGTCTAACAATTATTTTGGTGAGCTGTAACAGTTATGTTTTGAATTATTTTCAGGTCTATTGAGTGGAAATAATTGTGTATATAGGTACAGTTTTGTAGATATTTATAATGTGACCTCAGGGTATTGATTTCAGTGTTGACTTATATATTCAAATGAGTGAAAGAACAGATGAAGTAAAATTATGTTGTTCATAGCATTCACTTTTAAAAAATGTGTTCAATACAAAATAGAGCAATATATTTCCTTAAAAATCATTTAATCACCACTTACTTACTATCACCTGAAGAGCTAAAAAGCTATTGTATAGTAATTTTAACATGATTTTGTTCTAATATCTTATAATAAATAATTATGTGTGTGTGTATATATATATATATATATATATATATATATAGTTCTTCAGTGGTTACACTACTCAGTTTCATGTACAATTGTATATATACAATGAAGATCAAGATGTATATTTATTATTAGTATAAATTTTTGCTTTTCTTATTATACATTGACCATTGATATATTGCCACCCACACTCAATGTGCAATACTTTATGTATATATATATATATATATATATATATATATATATATATATACACACACACACACACACACACACACACACATACATATATATATATATATATATATATATATATATATATATATATAATGTGTTCCTGTGTTCTTTGAAGGGCAACCACCGGCTGATCTGTTTTGCTTCAGATGGCACAAGCACCAAGAGCTTGACAAACCCAGATATGAGGAAAGTATGATGATTCTTTAACAAGGGTCCATCAACCTTGAAGGTTTGAACTCTGCAGGAGGAAGAATTTTCTTAATTAAGACTCTCAAATGCACTGACCAGTAGCTGTAATTCAAACTGTTTAATAAAACCCCCAAAACTAGGGTGTCTACTCAAAAAATATGTATCCACTCAATTCAAATGTTTAAAGCTATATATATATATATATATATATATATATATATATATATATATATATATATATATATATATATATATATATATATATATATATATATATATATATATATATATATATATATATATATATATATATATATATATATATATATATATGTTTAAAGTTATATATATATATATATATATATATATATATATTTTAAAGTTATATATATATATATATAAAAGTTATATATATATATATAAGTTTTATATACATATATCTTACTTATTATAAATATAAATTGTGTGTGTCTGTAACGTTTATATATTGGATATATATTTTCTACATTTTTTCAACTGATTTCAACAAAACTTCATAGGACTACATAAAATTACCTTGTGGTGGTTCTAATATATATATAAGTGCCAAAATGGGAAAAATATAATTGTTTTTGCACAAAATCAATTTGAAAAACACGATTAAGAAACATTGAAAATGGAAGGGGATAACTCACATTGCGTTGTTTTGTGTGTGGGTTACTTTAAATATGGGAGCGGATTTCCTATATTTTCAGCTGATAAAACAAAACTTCTTTTTTTTTTTTTTTTTTGGCAGGTGGTGTTTCTTATTCTCTTGCACACTTTTTTCTTTATTTTTAACATTCAGAATGCTTTAAAATTCCATTTACAAGACAATTATTTATAATAAAGTTCTATTCATTCAGTAGACTCATAACGATTGAAAACAAAGTTTTTTATTTGAGTTTGGGTTTGAACAAAAAAAAAAAAAAAAAAAAAACTAATTAAGACATGCGTGTCCGTCAACCTTAAACAATAATCTAACGATCTCTACTGATTTATGCGAATACAAACATCGGATAAATTCTTTATCTTTAGGGAAAGATAATGAAATCTAAACATACACAAGTTCTAACTAAAAATAATAACCGAACGAAACTACTTTAAATACACATGGTGTCCAATTTTTTACTGTATTCAATAAGTAAAAATCATAAATTATAAAAAGATTATTATTACAGAAAAGGCTACTAAATGAATAAGATTTGTTAGATCATAATTAATAAACCCAAATAAAGTTAATATTTTTTTGTATTAGAAACAACGAGTGGAAAATATATTCAAATCAGAATTCTAATTATGAATCACCACAAGCAAAATAATTTTTTTACTGTATTCAATAAGTAAAAATCATAAATTATAAAACTAAAAGATTACAGAAAGGCTACCTACATTTTTCAACCGATTTCAACAAAACTTCACTTTATTTTTTTTTTTTTTGGCATGTAGTGTTTCTTATTCTCTTGCACACTTTTTTTTTCTTTATTTTTACATTCAGAATGCTTTAAAAATTCCATTTACAAGACAATTGTTTATAATAAAATTCTATTCAATCAGTAAACTCATAACGATTGAAAACAATGTTTTTGTTTGAGTTTGGGTTTGACCAATTCTTAAAAAAAGAAAAAAAAAACTAATTAAGACATGCGTGTCCGTCAACCTTAAACAATAATCTTTGTCAATTTTATTTTTCAGTCTTTATGATGGTGGATACCTGATCTATCTCTTACTGTTACATCACCGGGCAATGCCAGGCTCTACTGCTTAGTATATATATATATATATATATATATATATATATATATATATATATATATATATAGAAGGATCAAATTCTGATCATATATTGATCAGAATGTGACAGAATGATAGAATAATGTACAATTAGGAAACATTTATAAATCTAATATGTTTTGCTTTTATTAAAGCTTCATCATGATGAAATGAAAATTGCAATTAAACATGCTTTGATAAAAAGTGGATATATATATATATATATATATATATATATATATATATATATATATATATATATATGGATTGATGTGCGATTGTCAGATGATCGTAAATAGCGTGAAACCCAGGGTCACAAACTCACATCAATCCAACTAAATATGTTAGCTCTATCACTGATATTGAATTTTTTTTAATAATTATTGCATATATAATATATAAATAATATATATTAAAAAAATTGCACATATATATATATATGTGTGTGTGTATATATATATATATATATATATATATATATATATATATATATATATATTCATATGGAGATAGATGACAGAGAGAATGTATGTGTGTGTTTGGGTGTGTAACTTGTTCTATTATATTAAGGGCATACAAATTGACACAATATCTGTAGTTTTTGTTTTGTAGTTTTTGATCCAAGACTTCACCTTTATTCAAATGTTAGGTTATTGTTTTTGCTAGAGTTGAAAGTGGCTAAGCAAATAAAATCCTGGTTTGGCTGAAGCATCTTGTTCTGATGGTTGTTTTTTAGTGATTGAAAAGAAAAAGAAAATGGCAGTAAGGTAATGCGTTTGATTTTCAAAGTTACTCTCATCAAAGCGTCAATAGGACACCAGATGCAAAAGCACTGGAATTGTTAAATTTTTCTTTCCTCACAGACAATTGATTTTTTTGTCAGTTTTTAATTTTACAAATATTTGTTCTCATACACAAGTAGGCTCAATGAAGGCTTTTTGTTTTTGATTCTTATGATTTCTTTTCTGTAAATCCAGAAATCAATTTGTTGAAAGCTATCAAGCATTTATAAGTTTTATATTTTTGCATATGCACTTTCTCTGATGTGGCCACCCACTTCTCTGCAATTGTTAGATTTTAGCTTCCATTTCCTCACCAGGAATTGATTGTCTGAAAGAAAATATCTGTCTTACCAGAAAAAAATGTTATCATTATGGACAAATTTATCAACGACAAATTTTTTTGATTCATTTGCCGTCATGACACAAAAGAGAAAGGTAACCAATGCAGACAGAAAATTAGGAAAAGATATATATATATATATATATATATATATAATAATGATAACAAAGATGTTATAAAGTCAGAAATGCTTTCAGACTGTGAACACCTAACAAGTGGATTGAACAATTACTCAAAGGTTTGTCTATGAAATTCCAGAGTAGAGGTGCTGAATATGACATTGATCAACTAAGTGGCAAAGTGATTATATATATATATCTCATTTCACCTCAAGTAAGGTGATAATACCACTAAGATACAAGGAGTTACTTGTTTGTTCAATGGTACATCAACTCCTTATGGGTCATTTAATGTTCAAATTTAATTTTTTTTGTTGGGGGAGATTTGAAGTTATAAATATATATGTTTTTATGCTTTCACAAGTGAATACATGGTAGATGATACTCAACTTTTGTGAATATACATGTTTCTGTGAACATGATTACTAGAAGTGGTGATATGTGTATTTTATGTTGTATTGTTGAAGGTATATTTTTGAATACAGTTTGATTTCTTTAAGAAACTCTCAGATATTATATGGACCAATGTAAGGGAAGAATTCTTTCATGTTATTTCATTGATTTTGTTTAGAACCATACCAACTTCCATGGGTCATTCAATGCCTAAATACAAATACTTTCAATAGTTTTATAACTTCTGCTAAATATATTTTGAACGCAATTTTATGCCTTCAAATACAAATAACAATATGTTACTGGCCATATTGCTTTAAAAATGTGTTAGTAATTTTACTATAAATATGTATTGTTTGTAATGATATTTTTTTTTTTACATAAACAAGTATTGTTTGTATTTTTATACTTTGATAGTGTCTTGTCTGGGGTTTCACTATTTGCCAATAGCTGGGACCCTAACAGCTCCTCAGAAACTCCAAACTCTTGAGCAGAGGACTTGCTTCCAGATGTAGTTTATCATTGTAACCAGGACTGGGTTAATTAGAGTGGAAGAGAATGAAAAGATCAGAATTCAAGAACACAGAAGATGACAATTAACATTGCATTTAAATTTTTGAAGATCATAAGAAGCAGCAAGAAAATGAAAGAGACTTTCAGTGGCAAGAAGTGTAAAGAAAACAAGACTGATTGATTAATTTGTTTTTAATAGTTTACCAATACAAGTCTTACTAATTAACCCATAGCTGACAAGAAAAGACAAGGGAAAGTGCATGTAAGTGAATATAATGAACTCAATTGGAACTTACAGCACCTGGTATTCCCATGTAGTCACTCATCTAGGTACTGACCAGGCTTCACATTGCTTAACTTACAAGAACCAGTGTTTCAATATTATATGCACACAAGCCTGAAACTATTAGAATAGAACTTAGGTTACATCTAGCCAGTACAACAGTAAAATAATGAGACCTAGCTGCCAATCTAGTATTGCACTTAAATTCATGCGGTTGAGGTACCAAAGAAGAGATCTCTTTACAACAGCTGTCATGAAAATATTTATAGAAAAGACAGAGAGAAGCCAAGTCACATTGGTAAGAAAGTGACTGAAGTTGAGATGCTAGGTCAGGACTGATAACATTGCAGATCCATCTTTGGATTACATCAAGAATCTTGAGATATTTTGGCAGAGCATCAGACCAGATATTGCAGCAATATACAATACAGGTTTGAATAGTAGATATATAAATGTACAAGATGGATTCTGATGAGAAAAATTATTCTTGCAGCAAATGTAACAACTACTGAAAGAGGCACCCAATGTTGCCAGATCTGCACAGGTCAAAGTCCATAGCAGAACTAAAAAGCCACATTGGCACTGCCCATATATGAGGATAAATAGATGACATTATATAAAAATGTGACAGGCCATCTCACACACACACACACACACACACACACACACACATATGTGTGATGGACTTTTCAGTTGATTTTAACATATTAGCCTGTGCACAGATCATTTGATTATGGAGCTGAAGGCTAGTGTAGAAACAGCCACACATTTCAGAAAAACTGAAGATAGGGAAATGATATCCAGTTTGCCACATTCTCCAAACTTCTCTTCTCAGGTTTAAAGTTAGTTTTTCTTCTCCTGAACTAGCTGGCACCCAAGACACAAGGGTACAGGTTGCTCTGCCATTAAAGCTATAGCTGAAGGAGCACAGAATCATGCCTTTTTCAAAGGCATTAGTGCAATGTGAACAAAACAATTGATGTAAGTTAAACATTATACTATCTCTGTGTGTGTGTATATATATATATATATATATATATATATGTGTGTGTGTGTGTGAAATATATAGAAAATAGGAAGGAACTGGTTAGGTAAATAATCCAAAGTTCCTTAGTATTTTAGTTATTATTTTTAAAAATAGTGCTCGATACAAGTACAACAGAGCATAAGTATAATTATAATATAATTATTAGTTGGAATCATATTTTTAAATAAATAATTATAATATATATATATATATATATCTATATAACAGTTATTGGTTAGAGTTGAATTAGACCAGGAAACAGTAGTGCTCAATACATGTACAAAGAAAATAAGAATTTAACATGTATAGCTATTAAGTTTAAAAAAAACAAAACAAGTAAAAATGGTAAAATCACAAGTTGTCATTCAAGCTAGAAAGCCTGAGGAATTCTGCCAGACTAGCCAGTCATGAGTGGGAATTAAAAGAAAAAAAATAACAAAGATCTGGTTGTAAATTGGAAAATATTAAAAAAGGTGAACCTTACAGTAATCATAGTTATACCTGCAAACTCTGCCTGGAGGAAAAGTTAACAATAACATTTCTAGACCAAAAGAACCTACTGAATGAAAGATCAGAAATAATGACACTATGCATACATACTAAAAAGTTCCTTTTGAGTTCTAACGAATCATGATGAATCAGGATGAAATTATGTACATTTTATTGAATCCCCCTCCAATACAAATTCATGGTGGCCCATCTTCTAGGCTGGCTGCCACACAAGTAAGACCAAACTATCATATTATTTAACCCATAGCTGAGAGAAGAAATGGATTAATGTCTTTCCCAATGGCATTAGTGCGCAAGTAAATGCAACAGACTGTCAGAATTTGAACTTGGCTCACCGATTCTCGTTTCTCTGTCATTAACCATTAATCTAGTTACAGATCAGTTACATATTTCTAAATTAATTATATGCATACAAGTGAATCTAACAAATAAGATTGGAGTTTGAATTCCAGTCAAGTTTGTTGCATTTACTTACACAAAAATAACCTTGGGAAAGGCATAAATGCATCTCTTCTCCCCTCAGCTGTGGGTAAATATCAGGACAGGCTGGACCCTATAGTCTTGGCTAGCAACCAGTCTAGGAGAAGCTCTGAATTCAAACCACTTGGGCCTATCTTGCCCAAGGCATGTGTCTGCTGCATATGAGGTGCTTCTCTGACTCTTATGGGTTACTGGACTCCTGATCATGATCTACATGAATTCATATTTTAATCTGAATAAATAGTCTTTTCACTTCTTTATATTAGTCGTAGAACCTGATTGGTCATGTTCCTGCTGGAGGTGGTGGTGGTGCATATTTGTGTACCCTAAATAAATTCTGTAGATCAGCAATATATGTTGCTGAATTTCACTGGGTGTGCCAAAGAATTGTCGCTTGGAGAAAAATCTGGTTAATACTTCAGCAGCAACGCTTTTGATTAATTACAAATAGAAGCCGTGCTGTGAATAAAACATTTTAATGGCAGACATATACAAAATTCTTGCCAAGTCATCTTAAAAGGCTTTACTGACCCAAATAAATACTTACTTTGTGCAAAAGTGACTAACACGCTTGTCCTGTTTGTCACTATTTTCGCTTTATATTCGGAGTATTGTCCTTGTCTTTGTTGTTTTTATTCAGCCGTTGTGCCCTTCCTCAGGTCTATATTCATCCAGATAACCTGTAGGGAATTTAGAACCAAGCCCTTTATTTAATCTACAGGTGAAGACTCTTCCCATCCCACTGCTTATTGTCAAATTCTTATTTTCATTAGGACTGTTCAGTTATTGCTCACCCGTCTCCACTGAGTGCAAATACACAATACCTGACACAGGGATTGAACTCACAATCACTATCTCACCAAATTTACAAACAAGTGCTTTTATCTACTGGAACAATTAGGACAATTTGTTGTCGTGAATATGGAGCGTTAAACTTAACCTGTTTGCTCATTAGGTTGTAACTGCTGCCTTTTCAATTTGTCTTTCTTTCTTAAATTAGCGGCTCCAATTTCGTTTTTATCTATATACTCGGCCTGATAAGGAGGTTTTCATAGCCTTGGCTATCAGACCCATTGTGATGACAACAACAAAGATGAGGAAAATAATCCCAATATAAATAGTGTAAATAATATATATGTGTGTGCATGCGTGCGTATGTGCGTGTGAGAGACAGACAGATTGTTGAGATATTATTTACAATATTTATTTACTCAAAAAAAAACAAACAAAAAAACACATACACACACACAAACACACACATATATATATATATATATCTTTTTTTTGGGGGGGGTTCAGTAAGGTTCACTCTGTACAAAGCCTGGGTAGTTTATATGGATAGGAGGGGAAGATAATGCATGACTCTAGACTTGAACAGTTTTAGATAGTTGTGATTGAGGAAACATCCTCTAGTGAGTATATTTGAGTGGAACTTCTCATCGATAGAATACAGAGCAAATGTAAGTGGATTGCTACTATGTAAGTGGCATGGTGGGTCATGATGGTTAGACGTGGTTGAACCAGGAGATGCAGTTTTTCTATACCATTTTCCGTGGTAGTAGAGAGAGAGAGAGAGCAGTGAGAGACTTGCCACATCTCACCTGTGAGAGAGAGGTTGGAGAGTGGAAAATAATTCTTCTCCCGCAAAAACTCTGAGACACTTTTGAACTCTATCAAGACTAGAAAGTGAGGTCTTGGCAGCTCCCTCCAAATCTGGCAACAGTATTCTATTTTTGGCCTGATCTGGCTCATAGAGGTAGAGAATAGCATGTGGAGTCAGGTACTTACTGGTGTGTTTTTGTGTTTATATTTAGGTAGATTTTTTATTTATACAAATTTGGTCAATGACCGATGGAAGTTTTTTGTTAAGGAATTATTTTAATGTATTTTTCAATATTTTCAATCTTTCACCCACTATATCACCAAATTCCCAAACCAATACTTTTACCCACTAAGCCATTGTTTGATAACACAACAAAAATGAGAACAATCAGACAGTTATGTGCCATGTGTGATACATGCTTAGGCAATCATGTATCTTTCGATATATCACTGACAAGGCAAATTTTTTCCCGTGGTAGGTTGCCATTTCTGTGATAGACCAGTTGCCATCCAAGAACATAGAACTTGGTCTGTCCTGCTATTTACCCATGGCTGGGGGGAGAAGAGGATTCATACCTTTCCCAAGGGTATTAGCACGTAAGTGAATGTAATGGATTTGACTGGAATTCGAACTTGGCTCTCCGATTCCTCAATCTGAGCCACTATCCATTACTCTACCATGCCTCTATTATGAGAACAATAGTCTGAATATAAATAGTGTAAATAATTATAACACTTTATTCCAGATATTTAGACAAATATTGTTTGTCACTGTTAGCTGTTATGTTCACCCTGGGACAGTTCGCTCTGATTCAACTTTCATTCATGTCAGTGATTTTTGTTTTTGGTTTTAAACTCTCTCTTTCCGTCTTGAAAGTAGCTTATTCAGCTGTTAGTCTTACCCAATATGAGTAGATGGACCTAATAATGCTTACTGTAGATATAGATATTTATGTAAATATTAAAAATAAAATAAAGATGGCTTGTGAGAAATCAGAGGAATACAAATGAAGTTTTTTTTTTTTTTTTTTTTTTTGTTATAAAAAGAACACACTATCAAAGTGTAGAAATGTATTACATGTCTTCACTCTGATTCTGAAAAGGAAAGCTTGTGGATGTTACAAATTGTGTCTTTTTTTTTTTCACTCATAAGTCCAGTATGTCATGTAGTAAGACTATTTCTTTTAACCACATACAATGCAAATGTCTTATGTGACCTCAGAACTATCTTCAGTATAGACTAGCAATTCACTGACTAGGCATTTAGTTCTGTACAGAGGAGTGCTTCGTTGACTAGGCATTTAGCTCTGTACAGAGGAGTGCTTCACTGACTAGGCATTTAGTTCTGTACAGATGAGTGCTTCGCCGACTAGGCATTTAGTTCTGTACAGACGAGTGCTTCGCCGACTAGGCATTTAGCTCTGTACAGACAAGTGCTTCGCCGACTAGGCATTTAGCTCTGTACAGACGAGTACTTTGCTGACTAGATATTTAGGAACACATGAGCAGCCAAACTAATTAGGGAAGAGGGAAGGAACGTTAACCCATCATAACAAATAGGCAATGAATGACACTTAAAATTCTATTGTTCACAGGTGTTTACATGCCAAAGTTAATATGCAAAATTATATATATACTTTATTATTTAAATGTTATTTTTATTTGTTACCCCTATTTGAGTAGATGCTGCATTTATTTATTAAACAATATATTTATTTATTTGTATGTTTGTCTACCAATCCTAATGTTTGGAAACTCTTATTAAAGAAAAACTTATGCTGTCTGGCAGGATTCCAACTTATGTCCCTCTGAACAGAGAGAGAGCTACTGTTAAATCTGATATTTGCTGACCAACTGACCTACAAAGAACCACTTAGTCAGGCAATGCCCCCAATTTTTTTTTATCCCATGACTCATAGGGTCGTAGGGGTACCATGTGTACTGCATCTGCAGTAGAAGTGGTGTTTTTTGGGCAAGATGGCCTAATGGAGCTCAACCCTCTCCAGGCCAGTTTTAAATTTGTTTTCTTTCTCCTAAACTGGCTGCCACCCAATGTTATAGAACCTAGTCTTTCCTGCTGAGGGGAGAAGAGTATTCATACCTTTCCCAAGGGTATTAGCACATAAGGGAATGTAATAGATCTGACTGGAATTCAAACTCAGCTCTCCGATTCCTCAATCCGAGCAGCTATCCATCACTCACCATGCCTGAATGTTACTTTTAAGCAAAACTTCTCTCGTCATAGATCTCCCAAAATTTTGATATCTGCAGAGTTTCATAATCAATCATAAACAAAGAATTTTTTTTAGAATTTAATTATGATTAATCCAACAGATTTTTATCAATTTAAACACTATATTTGAATTTATTTGAAGAACATTCATTGCCCTAACCAAAACGTTGTAGATTGAAGATCGGGAGAAAACAAAAAACAAAACAGACCTGGCAGTAAAGTAAACTGTGCTGATGGAATAGAATTATACCTATTGCGGGAAAAAAATCTGCCTCGTCAGTCATGAATCGAAAGATACATGATTGTCTATGAATGTATCACGCATATCACATAACTGAGTGTATATTTAATTATTTTCATTTAACAGCCTGAATATTTGTGAAATTTTATTAAAGAAAATTATGTGCTCTCTGACACTTTCCAAACCTGCATTCCTCTTGACAAGAGAAAGTATCATTTATCAGGCATTATTCAAAGTTGTTTTAATCGATGGAGCACTCTGTAGCTGAGTTGCTCTAAAGCACATCACATCTCAGAAGAAGTGGAATTGCAGGTGCCTTTTATAACTTTCAGACATTTTTGATCAGGTAAACAAGTCAGCTTTGATTTAATATGAAGGAAAATTTTCTTATCTGAATATACTCATCAGCTTAAAGCTTTTTGATTATAACCAGTTTCACACAAAAAGCATCAAAGATGCCTTAAGGAAAATGGATCCAAAAATGAACCATATACTCAGAATCAGAAAGAGGAAATTGAAATTTCTTGGGCACGTAATGAGGAAGGAAGACTTGGAAATTTCGATACTCACAGAATATGTCAATGGCAAAAGCAACAGAGGGACGCAGTGGACCACCTACCTGACAAACTTGTGTGAATGGATAGTGGAATGGAAGTGTGGAAAGGTAGGTACAAGAACAAACTTTACTAAGCGAAACACTGCAGAATCACAAAGAACTGTACCGAATAACAAAAACCACATCACTTGCTGACTTTCAGCAGCAGCAACAACTAAAATGGATAGCACATGTAATACAAAGAGAAATTAATAAGATAATCAAGACATTAATGTTCCACAAGACTTCAAACAAAAGGTCAGGAAGAAAGCCACTATTTAAACAAAAGGTTAGGAAGAAAGCCACTATTTAAACAAAAGGTTATGAAGGAAACCTCCATTTAAGAGAGCAATAACAGCTACTTGACTTGAGAAACCTACTTTTCTAATAAAATTGTCTTAAGAGAAAAATTTAACGAATTTCAACTGAAAGTAGCACTGGCTGCTGAGTCAATGAATGCCAAATGTTTCCTTATAGGGAAACGGCTAATATTAGACTTTAACAAAGCTTTCCTGATGTAATGGCATAGCAGTTTCCAGTACAGATAAGGAGTCAGTAATCCATGTTTGGTTTTCTGCCAAGTCTGCTTATGCTACCTCTGGGAAAAGGCATGAATCTACTTTTCCTCACCCCAGCATTTGAAGTCTTTTAACATTCTAAGACTGTCTACCTAAGAAAAGCTCACTCTGATAGAAAAACGCCTACATCTTGACAATTGACATGACTGGTCCCAAGTGCGGTTAAGAAACAGCAAGGATTGGACAGTGGGCCAACACACTAAGGAATGCTGTAAAAAACTTATGATTGCATTAAAAACAGTGAATAAATCTCTACTCTAAATTGTGTTTTGTTAAAAAGAATATGCAGATAGATATTTCTCAGTAGACCTTGTCACATGGGAGAATTTACTTCCTCTTTCTGACTTAAGAAATTCCATGGTGAATTCTGTCAAGCATGTATATATATTTCAGTTTTTTATTTTTATTTTTTTATTTTTTAATTTTCTCAGTGTTCCTTCTTAGATGGAAAAAAATTTTTTTTTCATTCAATATATATTGGGAAAAATCTCTCAGTATTTCTCTTAAGGTGTTCTGATGCAATTATATTAGTCTTCTAAGAATGCTTGTTGTCAAGTGATGGTTTGCAAGTAGTCTATTCATCAATCGATCAGCACTGGGGGCCCCCACTATTTTGGCTTTGTGCCATACTCAGATAGGCTTTGTAAATTGCTATATCAGCTTGTTCTACTCTGTTCACTTCTCTTAGAATATTTCTATCTATTCTGAATTTGTTCCTATCCACATATCTTCATTCTACATTTCTGCTTGACAGAATTTGTTTATATTTCTCTACCTGATTCTGGTAACAGCTTTCTATATATTTATGAAAATCTATTCATATTTCTCTCATGTAATGTTTATGTATCTATCTTTCTATATGAACCTGTTTCTATCTGTTCTTCTGAATTTGTTCATATCATATTTTTGTCTGAATCTATGTGTGTTTGTATATATGTGTGTGTATATATATATATATATATATATATAGAGAGAGAGAGAGAGAGAGAGAATTAATACAAGTAAAAGGTTTGTCACTTAGCTGATTGATATTACCTTCAGTATCCTGTCTCCAGAGTTTCGTAGACAGACCCATCTATCCACTAATCAGGGAGCATCTGCAATTGACTGCTTATACTTCTTGATTTTTCTTTTTTTATAGGCACTTATCATTGGTGCAAGCTTTTTGGGGGGTTTTTTGTGGGGGGGTTCTGAATGGATACATCTCTCTATATATATATATTCATATCTATCATTATCTGTTTCTATCTTTTTTTTAAAAATTATGTTTACCTTGTACAAGGCCTAAGAACCACTCAAAGTACAGAGGTGCATAGTAAGTGGCACAATTTATGGAGATATATTGGGAAGATAAAAATTGACATATTTATATGTCTATGGGGAAAATGATATCTAAATTTTTATATATCGAGAACAATTTTAGGAAAATTTATGACAAAGTGGCAAACATTTTTTTCTTTTTATGAAGTCCTAAAGGACAAAATTCGTCAAGATGTTTTTTTCCCATTTTGTCATAGATTTTCCTAAAATTGTTTGCTATATCTCTATCTAGATGTACTTCTATCTTTCTATTTTTGTGTTTCTGGTTATTTCTCTGAATCTGCTCATATTAATTCTGTCTACCCTTTCATCCATCTCTCTCTCTCTCTCTGTTTTTACATATCTGTTTCTCTGTCTCTTTTTGTCTATTTATCTATATATTTTTCAATCTACTCATATTTGTTTATCCTATTCTATCTAAATCTATTTATCTCTGTCTGTCTACCTACCCATTCACTTATGTACAAATAACCTTGGAAAAGTTATGAATCCATGTCCTCTCCCTAGCTGCGGGTTAATGTGTAGGACTTGTATCTGGAAAAAATCATCATTATTATTATTATTATTATTTTCAAAATTTTTAATGCAATATTCACCTTCAAAACAAAAGAATAATTCTTAGAATCCAAAAAAACAAAAACAATATCTATTAATCTCCATCTTTAGATATCTACCAAGGTTTGTGCATGTCTATCTCTTTTTGTCTATTTCAATCTGTTCATATCGATTTATATGTCTATCCTTATCCATACTCAATCTGTTTATACATATCTATCCTTATATATCTCAATCTGTTCATATTTATCTACATGCCTATTCTTATCCATCTCGGTCTGTTCACGTCTTATCTATCCGTCTCGGTCTGTTCACGTCTTATCTATCCGTCTCGGTCTGTTCACGTCTTATCTATCCGTCTCGGTCTGTTCACGTCTTATCTATCCATCTCGGTCTGTTCACGTCTTATCTATCCATCTCGGTCTGTTCACATCTGTCTATCCATCTCAGTCTGTTCATATCCTTCTCTCTTAGTTATTTCTGCCTATTCCTTTTTAAGTCTTTATGACCAGCTACCTTAATCTTTCTGTTTGTCTTGTCTTTCTTATTGTTGTTCTGACATCACTATCATCATAATTCTTTTTGACAGCTTCTGTTTCTTTCCTCATGTCAACCCCTTTTTTTTATTCATTTCTGGCTAACCGACTGGTTTTCTTTCATCCATTTTTCTTCTCTAAGTTTTTTATGACAAATTTTTTTGCCCTTATCACTTTCTCTATGTCAAATGTTCACAAGATACATTCCTTAGTTCCATCACTTTAGAAGCTAGGATGCAGCAAGCTATGTAAAGAGCTGATTTATATGCATCCCCATTGTATTCCATTAGTAAAGAGGACGTTCCACTCAGACAGCTATGTCCTCAGAATTGTTACTTTTAGGAGGATGCTTCCTTGATTGCTACAATCTTAACTTTGTCTAAGGTCAACCATTATCTGTTGTACATACCTTCATAATATGTAATTCTTACTTCCTCCTCCCTGTATGCCTTTAGAACAACCTCATTCATTATTAGAACCATCTGCAGTTTGCTTCTGGCACCAAGATTTAGTAAAGTGGTTCAAATAAAAGCCAAGTTTCCAAAATCTAATTTTCAGACTCAACACTACTCAATCTTTCTGACTATATCAATGTATTTTTGTGCATATATAGAATATGTAACACTTAAATTGTGCAGCCATTGATGTACCTCAGTCAGATTCTCTCTCTCTCTCTCTTTCAGTCTGTTCACTGCTCTCTCTCTTTCAGTCTGTTCACTGCTCTCTCTCTTTCAGTCTGTTCACTGCTCTCTCTCTTTCAGTCTGTTCACTGCTCTCTCTCTTTCAGTCTGTTCACTGCCCTCTCTCTCTCTCTCAGTCTGTTCATTGCTCTCTCTCAGTCTGTTCATTGCTCTCTCTCTCTCTGTTCATTGCTCTCTCTCTGTCTGTTCATTGCTCTCTCTCTCTGTCTGTTCACTACTCTTTCTCTCTCTCTCTCTCTGTCTTTTCATCTCTCTCTCAGTCTTTTCATCTCTCTCTCAGTGTTTTTCATCTCTCTGTGTGTCTTTTCATCTCTCTCTGTGTGTCTTTTCATCTCTCTCTCTGTGTCTTTTCATCTCTCTCTCTGTGTCTTTTCTCTCTCTCTCTCTGTGTCTTTTCATCTCTCTCTCTCTCTGTGTCTTTTCATCTCTCTCTCTCTCTCTGTGTCTTTTCATCTCTCTCTCTCTCTCTGTGTCTTTTCATCTCTCTCTCTCTCTGTCTTTTCATCTCTCTCTCTCTCTCTGTCTTTTCAACTCTTTCTCTCTCTCTCTGTGTCTTTTCTCTCTCTCTCTCTCTGTCTTTTCATCTCTCTCTCTCTCTCTCTGTCTTTTCATCTCTCTCTCTCTCTCTCTGTCTTTTCATCTCTCTCTCTCTCTCTTTTTTCATCTCTCTCTGTGTCTTTTCATCTCTCTCTCTGTGTCTTTTCATCTCTCTCTCTGTGTCTTTTCATCTCTCTCTCTGTGTCTTTTCATCTCTCTCTCTCTCTCTGTCTTTTCATCTCTCTCTCTCTCTCTGTCTTTTCATCTCTCTCTCTCTCTGTCTTTTCATCTCTCTCTCTCTCTCTCTTTTCATCTCTCTCTCTCTCTCTGTCTTTTCATCTCTCTCTAGGTCTGTTCATCTATCTATCTGTTATGCTCTCTTTTATAGGTTAAGCACTAGGGTTGAAATGGAATTAGATGGCTGTTGCTCCTGATTAATGCTAAGCTCTTCACTATGAATTGAGCCCTCTGGTAGCCAATAATACTTAGATGTTAAAAATTCCCTTTCTCCATAGTGTGCACTGATGGCCTAGAAGTGAGAGTCTCCAACTGATGTCAAATTGGTTGGATTTTGATTCTGACTTGAAATAATTGCATGTCTAGCCACACGGATGAGCTGTGATACAGTGAAACAGTCTGTCTGTGAATGACTGTATATTAGTTGAACAGATCAAAACGGCTGAGGATAGAGAGAGAGGTGAAATGATATATATGTGGCCTATGAATAAGTTCTTGGTGTTTTTTAACAGATAGCATTCTGTAAGGAAGTACTATAAGCAAGCTTGAAATTCAGTGTATGTTATTTTGTCAAAGTGTAAACAACTTTGTTTTTCATAGCATTAAATATGTCAGATTTCATGCCAAAGAAAGAGTATTTACAGAGAATTTACTTTATTCAAAAGAAATCTGTAGCTGAAGCACACGGAATTCTTGTTGAGACTTACATTGACCATGCTCTGTTGGAAACAACAACACAGATTGGTTTAGACTCTTCAAAAATGATTTTGATGTTGAAGATAAAGAATGCTCTGTTGCACTGTAAAAGTTTGAAGATGAAGAATTGGAGGCATTATTTCATGAAGACTCATGTCAGGTGCAAGCTCAACTTGTAGAATCATTAAGAGTTGATTACCAACAGTTTCAAAACATTTGAAAGCATTAGAAATGATTCAAAAGCAAGGACATTAGGTGTTGTACGAGTTGAAGCCAAGAGACATTGAATGGCATCTTGCTACATGTGAACAGTTGCTTCAGTGACAGAAAAGGAAAGGTTTTTTGCATCATATTGTGACCAGCAATGAAAAGTGGATACATTACAATAACCTTAAGCATAGAATATCATGGGGTAATCTTGGCTATGCTTCAACAATAGCAGCAAAGCTGAATATCCATTGTTCAAAGCTTCTACTCTGCATTTGGTTGGATCAGCTGGGTGGAGTTTATTATGAGCTGCTCAAACCAACTAAAACCATCATGGGAGTTCGCTACTGACTACAATTGATGTGTTTGAGCTGAACATTGAAGAAAAAATGGGTACTATATGAGCAGACACATAACAAAGCGATTTTGCAACATGACAACACTAGGCCACATGTTGCAAAACGGATGAAAACCTACTTTGAAATGCTTAAATAGGAAGTCCTACCCCATCTGATTATCACTTGTTCTAATCGATGGCACATGGCCTGGCTGAGCAGCACTTTCATTCTTATAAAGGTGCCAAAAAATGGGTTGACTGGTGGTTTGACTAAAAGACATAATTTTTCCCAACTGCCAGAAAGATGGTAAAAAGTAGTGGCTAGCGCTGGAAAATATTTTCAGTGACATGTTTCTTCCTAATTTTTGTAAATAAAACATTACTTTTCATGAAAAATCAGTGAGAACTTATTCAAGGTCCTAATATAACAGGTATCCATCTATGTGTATTCATGTGTATGTATATATGAGGAGGGAATATATATATGCAGGCTAACAGGAACACATACGCACACAGGGAAAGGAAGACATCTCTCGTCAACACATTTATTATCACCACCTCTCATACCAAATGTACTGGGTTTTTTAACACTTAGGCAGAAATTCATTTTTGCCTACAGTCCAGAAAGGAATTCATGGCTCACTAACAAATACAGAAAATGAACAATGAGACATAAATAGAACATAAGTAAAGTTTATTCCTTTTAAATATTTATTCCTTTTTTTTTCCCTGAAGAAGGTCATGAGACCAGAAACACATGTAGCAGAAATATGAAGAATAAAATAGAATATATATACTAAAACAGATTTACATTATAACCAAAAATGTATGTGGTTTCTCTCTTTTTTTAAAATATACATTTTTCTCTTGTTGGAACAGCTATAAACTTTTCCTTTTTATATATATATATATATATATATATATATATATATATATAAAAAATGAACATTGAAATCAACAATTAGAGGAAACAGTCTGTTTCATGCTAGATGGAATCGTCAGGCCTGACGAATGCATGTATGCGTAGAAAGAGGTGCTGACAAAGAGGGATAGTAAGGAGTGAAACATTGCTTAGAGTTAGAAGGGTCAGGAAGTTGTTGAGACCCATGATCACAAATATCCTGAAGGGACACTGTACATAAAAAAATCTCTCCACACACACATACATATATATGCATACATTTGCATGTATGCACAGAAAGAGGTGCTTACAAAGAGGAATAGAAAGGAGCGAAACATTGCTTAGAGCTGGAAGGGTCACGAAGTTGTGGAGAGCCATGTCCTGAGGTATACTGTAGATAAAATGTCTCACCTTACAACCTGCCACACATACACTTACATGTATATTCACACACATGCACATATACAAGTTGAAAAGTTCTCCCCTTGTACCACTTCAGAAAAGTTTCATATTTTTAACTAATGTTCACCCAATACATGGCCCAAGAGTCACTCAAGGTAAACGGTGTGGTTTTGTATGAGTGTAAGAAAGGACAAGAAGTGTAGTTCGTGGGGTTATGCAGTAAAGATAATGGCTAACTCTAGACTTGAAGAGGTCAAGATTTAATTACTGAGTAGCATTTCAGAGTTCAGTCAGAAATATTAAAAGTATGGAAGTTTCGAAGAAACCAAAAACTCAATTCTAACCAAGAAACAAAGGATAAATCTCTACTGTTCAAATGACTAGGGAGGAGTCTGAACCAGATGATAGGCAAACCTACCTACTTCCATAATTACCAGATTTTGTGGCTTCTTTGTCAGGCTGAGAACTTTTCATATATATTTTCATACCAAGGCAGCAGTTATAGATCAGCTGAAGAATAGCTTCATTTATCCTCTTTTTCAATGTTTTATATATTTTCTTTCATTTTTGGAATTTCCATTTATTTTCATTTATCTTTATTCTTTAAAATTTTTTTTTATCATTTCACATTCTCTTTTCCTAATTTTTTTTTTTTTTCTTTTATTTCAGTTGCCATTTTCTTTATCGCTTTCATTATTTTCCTTTCTTCTTTCTTCAAGATAAATTTTATGAGTAAGATTGAGTTCATCATCCCCCTGAGTTTTCTAGGTTACTAATAATGATAAAAATGTAATACCCTAATTCATTCTCCATCAATGTCTGATATTTTTTGATCCTCTCTAGCTTGGCCATTTTTCCCTCGAGAGGAAACCATTTTTTCTCATACCTCTCTTGTCTTTTGATTTTATGAATATTTTTTTCTCTTTATTCAAGCTATTGAAAAAAGTGCTGCTTATTTTCATATCATTTACCAAATATAAAAGAATTATGCTTCATTTTTTTTTCATTCTTTATTACTAGTTTTTCTTATAGACTTTTCCTTTCCTCTATATTTTCTTAATTATTTTCTCATCTTCTGTGTGCCATGTCCATTCAGGACGTTGGTGATCATGGCTCTTCACAATTTCCTGTTTTTTTAGCTCTTTTGTCTTTTTATTATCTCTCTTAAACCTTGCTCCATCATCCATTTACTCACATCCTGGGTATGACAATAAACTACATCCAGCAGCAAGGCCTCTGATTGGGAGGTTTTGAGGAACATGGAACTACCTCTTAACTGATGTTGTTTCCAGGTCAACCCTGACCCAGTGTGGTAGCACCTATTAGGGTCCCAGCTATGGGTAAATAGTGAATCTCACAAAAAAATATGAAAAATATAAAAATAGATTTTTTATAGTAAAAAAAAAATATGAGCATTGCATTTTTGCCCCCCACCAAAAAAAAATTACCAGCAATATATTTTTGTAAAAGAAATTACTAATGCTCCCAAGAATATTAAATTTTGGCATTAAATGACCCATAAGAAATTAATATGTTGTTAAACAAACATTTACTCAAACTAACTAGGCAGGTTATGTGTTATTTTCCTCTGACCATCTTGTCTTCAATCTGTCCTGTGAGTGTGAAAATTTTCTGAGCCCTCTTTCCTCATATGTTCTAGAAATTTTGACTGTCTCTTTCTGATAAGTATAGGGGTCCTTTTGGTTTCTATTTTACCTAAAACTTTGTTGTTGTACATATTTTTTGATCCATGGCATCCTCAGTATCCTTCTGTATAACCATATTTCTTTTGTTTCAAGTCTCCTCTTTATCTGTGAGGA
This sequence comes from Acanthosepion pharaonis, assembly GCA_903632075.3. Lineage (NCBI taxonomy): Eukaryota > Metazoa > Mollusca > Cephalopoda > Sepiida > Sepiidae > Acanthosepion > Acanthosepion pharaonis. Next base: position 610,380 of record CAHIKZ030000942.1, read on the forward strand.
TATTGTTGAGCATTTACTGCTCAAAAGGAAGACTGATATGTTTAGAAGTCTTTTTTGTTACTGATGTCTTTCTTTCATTGTAACATTTTAGTTATTCAAAACTTATTTCATCCATTTCCATCATTATTTAATTTTGTTATTGCTTTGTAGATCTCTCATCTTTTTTCTTTTTGCTGCATATATGTTGAAGATCTTTTTCCACACATTTTTCTTGTTTCCATTTATTGATTTGATTTTATTGTTGTTTTTTGTTCTCTTTTGGCTTCACCCCTCCTCTCATCCATTCTATTTTGTTCTCTTTTGGCTTCACACCCGCTCATCCATTCTATTTTGTTCTCTTTTGGCTTTACCCCCCCCCCTCTCAGCCATTCTATTTTGTTCTCTTTTGGCTTCACACCCACTCATCCATTCTATTTTGTTCTCGTTTGGCTTTACCCCCCCTCCTCTCATCCATTCTATTTTGTTCTCTTTTGGCTTCACCGCTCATCCATTCTATTTTGTTCTCTTTTGGCTTTACCCCCCCCTCTCAGCCATTCTATTTTGTTCTCTTTTGGCTTCACCCCCCCCCTCTCATCCATCGTGTTTTGTTCTCTTCTGGCTTCACCCCCCTCACATCCATTCTAATTTGTTCTCTTTTGGCTTTACCCCCTCCTCTCATCCATTCTTTTTGTTCTCTTTTGGCTTCCCCCCCCCTCATCCATTCTTTTGTTCTCTTTTGGCTTCACCCCCCACCTCTCAGCCATTCTATTTTGTTCTCTTTGGCTTCCCCCCCCCCCCACCTCTCATCCATCGTATTTTGTTCTCTTCTCACCCCCTATCCATTCTATTTTGTTCTCTTTTGGCTTCACCCCCCCCATCCATCGTATTTTGTTCTCTTCTGGCTTCTCCCCTCTCTCACCTGTTCTATTTCTTTTTGTCTTATAATTTCTTTTTTGTTTTTCATCATTTTTACTCTACAAAAAAATGAAAGAATTTGTTTCATATTGAACATTTGTCAATGGCAATAATGATGGTTATGTTCTTAACATATAAATAAACCTTTGTTACATCCAAACAAATTTTTATTCTGTCTAAAAATGTGACCTTCTTTCCAAAATACCTGATATTTAGTCTATTAGAAATCCAAAGGTTCATAGGAACTGGGGATGATACCTTCTAGAAATTTAATATTTTATTATGTTTTGGCATGTGAAGCTGGTCTAATGGATTTTGACTTGGAATGAGAAATTGCAGAGCCAAGTTCATATTCCACTCAAATTCATTCCATTCACATATGCACAAATACTCTTGGAAAAAGAATCTATCTCTTCTAACTCCAGCCATTGGTGTGATAGCAGGACAGACTGTGTTTTATAGCCTTGGTTGGCAGCCAGTCTACTACAGAAAGAAACTGCAACCTACTACTGGAAATCTTCTGTATAATCAGTCATGAATCAAAAGAGACATTATCACCCAAAGTCTGTATCATGTATGGCACTTAACTGACACACTGATTATGATTTGAGGATTTCCCTCTGAATTTTAAAGATGAGGAGTTATCGTTATTATCATTACTTGCATTTGTCCTCATGTTTATTATCACAACATTTCCACCATTGTGTTCTCTAGCTGTGCCTTCAAGTGCCTACCAAGCTGGGTAACCTTCAGGAAATATTGAATCTATGAGGGTAGATTCTTCTTATTCTGCTATTGATACTTACTGATATTTCATAACATTGTTTTTTTTTTAATATGGCACAGTTATATACCCTGGTAAACTAAGTGGTTCAGTTTAAAATTTACTGTGGGTTACCCAGATGCATAGATACCTGAAGGTCTGAGAGTGCAATGACCAAAAATGTTTTGATAATAGCAACAAAATAATAATTGTGGATCCAATACCAAGGCTGTTAGAAAGACTCAGACTCAGTAGAAACAGGACAAACACAAACTGATATTTGGTTTGGTTTCTTTTACAGCATATCAACAACACTGGGTTATTTAATGCTGATAAAATTTTTATTGCTGGTAATATATTTTTTTCTTAAAAAATCTATCGCTGGCAATAATGTATTGCTGGTAATAATTTTTTTTACAGAAAAGTATTTCTGGTATTAAAGCCTATTTTTACTCTTTCATAATGTTTTAACCCCAGTTTAGGGGTTAACTATTTGCCCAAAGCTGGGACCCTAACACGTGCTACCACTCTGGGTCAGGGTGGACCTGGGAACACCAGCAATTAAGAGGTGGTTTCACACTCAAAATCTTCTGATCAGAAGCCTTGCTGTCAGATGTAGTTTGTCTTACCCAGGATGCAGATGTAGTTTATCGTCAGACCCAGGAAAGAAAAACTGGGGAGTACTTAGAAAAAACAAGATGAGATATCCCTAGACATAGACAACAGATTTGGAAAAAAATTATTTTTATAGATGAAATAAAGAGCTAGTCCAAAATTTCCTGAAAGTTACCGTGATCAACAGACAACTAAAGAAGGTTGGAGAGCACACCAGCTGTAATATCATGATAATAATAACAAAGATTAGGATATTAGTCTAGTTGTAGATAAAGTAAATAAGTTTTTCAGAAGATCACTCTACAACTGTAAATGAAATAAAAGGTTCTGTTCAAAATTCTGGTGGATGCCAAGAATACTATGAACAGAAAACATGAATAATAAGAAAACTTTAAGAAAAATATGAACCCCAAGATATATAGTGAGGAAAAGATAGCCTGGAAAGTTTAATACTGAAAGGACATATTGAAGGCAAGACTGACAAAAGGAAACAGCAAGTAATATACATAAAGAGTATCTGCAAATGGACAATTAAGGACTAGGAGAGATGGCAACGGGTCAGATGTTGTTTAAAGATATAAAAGATCAGAAACTGTAATGAACTAATATCACACATGTCTTGAAGAGATATAGAATAAAAATGACACATAAGTTAGTGTTGTAACCTAGGAAAGGTTACTGAATGAGGAATAACCAAAACGGAGGTTAGAAATGGACACTATTTTAAGTGGGGTAATGCTGTCTATGCTGGAAGCATGGTAAACTCTTAGTGTCCATTTGGTCTGGTGCCCCTTCTGTTTGCCTCGGGGTTCTTGATAGGCACCAGAGGTGGATATGCAATATAATTGGCCCTGCTCTGGCATCTCGTCTACAGTCACTTTCTCACAGACACGCCATCGCCTCCCTCTGTCTGTTCTACAAATACTTTCATGGAAATTGCTCCGAGGAGCTGCATTCGCTGGTTCCCAGACAATCATGAGTTCCAGCACCCTACGAAGCTGGCATTCCACTCTCACCTCCTTCACTGTCGAAAATGTAGCCGTCTCTTCTACTCTAATAGCTTCATGTCTCGCACCTCTCGCCTGTGGAACTCTCTTCCCTTCTCCTGTTTCCCTGTGAGCTATAATCTCCAGCTATTCAAGTGTAATGTCAATCAACATCTCCAGTTGCCTTGATCTATCCACTACCCTCATCCTTTCTTCTATCACTTCTATCTGATCTTGCTCTAAATTTTCTGTAACCACTTGCGTCCTAGTGGCTTCCCGCCTTGCTTGGGGTGAAATGCTTAAAAAAAAAATGAAATGGTAATCTTTGTAACATCAACAAAATACAATACTCGTCAGCAGTGTGAAGTAGGTAAACCACCGCTAGTGGTGGACTACGTAGACAGCATATTACGATATTTACCTGCCTCCCCACGAGGTAGGATACAGCTCATGGTCAACGTGGGGAAATCCGATCTCATGAGCTTGGGCAAAAATTGCCAGTAGACCCCGCATACGCAGGATCAGGTATCTGTATACGTCCCTGGATGAGACTCTTCCCTTCAGCATAGTCTCATCCGGGTTCCTCTCTGCCTGAAGACAGAGAGTTTGACATGGCAAGAGTTTACCATGCTTCCAGCATAGCCAGCATTACCCCACTTACAATAGTGTCCAACATATTTATGAGGATTAGGACATACCCATTAGTATTCATAGTGCAATTATATAACAACTTTACACTAGTGCCAAGAGGACATGTTTTTAAACAATATTGTTACCCAAAATGATGAATGCAGAACGTCATTTAAACTCAGTTGTACAATCAAGTATACATTATGTATATTTTTTTTAATATATATATATATATATATATATATATATATATATATATATATATATATATAATGTGTGTGTGTTGTAACCTAGAAAAGGTTACTGAATGGAATAACCAAAACGGAGGTTGGAAATGAAATGGTAATCTTTATAACATTAACAAAATACAATACTTGCTAGCGGCGTGAATGAGGTAAACCACTGCTAGTCGTGGACTACTTAGACAGCATATTACCCCCCACTTACAATAGTGTCCAATATATTTATGAGGATTGGGACATACCCATTAGCGTTGATAGGTACAGTATATAACAGTTAGTGTGTCCAAGTAGAAATAAGTGTTTTGGAAGATTTTTGCTATGAATAATTTACGAGCAAAATTCAAGGTTAATTTCTATTTGTGCAACTGACAAGTTATCTGACGTTTTAAAAGTAAACCTGACATGTGAGCAATGGCAACCAGTTAGCTGGTTTTTGTCTTTTTTCTGCTTTGTAGTAGTTTCTTTGTTCTCTTTTTCTTTTACTTCAATTCCTGATTATATTGCTTTTTATAAGTTCACTTTTCCTGCGATAATAAAGTTTTTTTTATTTCCCACCATCTTAAAAAATATATGTATTTATTAGAGTAATGATTTTTTTTGTAAAATAATTGATTCCCTGTATCATAATCCAATGAACTTTTATTCTTAAATAATGAAGGGTTTAATTCAGGTTATTTTCTTAAAAATGTCACCCCCAAACACAAAATTTCTAAAATTGTATATAAATATAGTAGTACTCTTTAGAACATTCTAGAACTTCCAGGAGACTTCTAGAACTTATTTTTATTTATTTGTAAGTTTGTATGTTATGCTATTGTTATAAACTATGAAATGCATTGAAAAATGCATCAGTACATAGCAAATTGAAAAATGAAACTTCTACCAGTTTGCAATTTTTGCTTAATTCTAATGTTGTATGTGATGCTATAGCTATAAACTGTTAAACATATTAAAAATTACATTATCAGCAAATTGAAAAATAAAGGTCCTGAAATATTTTTTTTTACCGTTATTGCATATATGGTAAAATCAAATTTTCAGTTTGGGGGTGACTCTCTTTCAAGAACTAAAATAAATTAATCCTTTTTTCATTACTTTTGAACAAAAGTTCATCGACAAAACAGCCATAACCCTAATGTATATATTTAAATTATTTAAACTATTTATATCTGAACAATTTGACTCATTGTTTTTATCACAGCATTTTACCTGCTGTACCCTCCCATCTTCCTCGGGTGTATATAGATCTGGGTAACCTACAGGGAATTTCAAACTGAACCTTTTATTTAATTTAAAGTTCTCATTAAACTGCTCATGCTTAGGGATATTGTACAGTTCTTATTTTATTTATTAGTGTTTAATTATTTCTCACTCGTTTCCACTGAGCGCAAGTACATACTACCCAACACAGGGATTGAACTCGCAACCACTATGTGACGATATCCCATTTTTCCTACCCTAATTTTGCTTTCCTCTAATTGTTATTCCTCCTCACACTCTCTACCATTATTCTTCTTTATATCTTTCTCACATTTTAAACTTTACTGTTCTTTTCTGTAAGCTTTGCTTAACTCTACTTAAGTCATTTTTTTTCCCTCTTCCAAATTTGCTTTTGTTTTTTTTGTTTTGTTTCTTCATCTTCTCTCTTATTTCCAACAATTGACTTTATTATTTTGTTTTATCGTTCTCTGCCATTTTTACCATTTTATCATAAAAACTGCCTTCCCAAAAGATCACAACAAGATTCTAGGGAAATGGCTTCTGCAAGAATTAATTGGCTTCTTGTTAGCTAACTTGCTATTATTTTATTTTATTTTTTTTAAATTTGTTTCTTTTTTTTTTTCATGTAAGTATTTCATTTGTAAGCGACAGTTCATTACCATACTTGGCATTTCTGGATACTTCATGTCATTCATGAATTCAGAATTCTTGAAATGAAATTAGGCTGGTGGCAAACTCTCGTCTATGTTGGGATATTGGCAATTCTCTTTGATATTTTGTGGAGACAATGAGGTTTATCTTTCTTGGTTATGTTGTATAGCTTTCTAGGGTCGCGGATTTACTTGTGTTTAGGGGTGGGACTTATCAAGTAGGCTAAACAATAAACAAGCAATAACAGAAAATAAGGATAAAGCATAAATTCCAGGAAAATAATGCCACAGAAGGCCAAGAGGGAAAACATTGACCTTTTGTATTTTATTTCTGGGCCATAGTTTGAAAATTATTATATATATATATATATATATATATATAATGGAGACAGAGAAATGTATATGTTAGTGATGTAACCTAGAAAAGGTTAATGAATGAGGAATTACCAAAATGGAGTTTGGAAAGGAAATGATAATCTTTATAACATCAACAAAATACAATACTCGCTGGCGGCATGGAGTAGGTAAACCACTGCTAGTGTTGGACAACTTAGCATATTACCCCCACTTACAATAGTGACCAACATATTTATGAGGATTGGGACATACCCATTAGTGTTCATAGGTACGGTATATAGCAATTAGTGATTATAAGTCTTTGTTGTCAAAATCTGCGAGTGTTATAGTTCAGTGAGCATGACTAATAACAGCAAAGTATTAAGTAGCTCTTGGCAAAATATTGTTAAGTAGTTCAGGTATCATGGATTCAATTTTATTGGATCTTAGTAGCAATCCCAAAAATGTTCAGTGTACAAGGATTAAATTTGTGTTTGTCTTCATGGAAACAAGTTTATTGTTTCCTACTTTGTTGGAATGTGAAAGATAATTGATATAATGATAACACTGGGCAAAAAAAAAAAAAAATTTTTTTTCCAAATATTTTGCAACAATTTTTCACTGAAAATGACATCCATTTCTCTCAATTCGGTCATGTTTTTGTGCTATGTTGAGTTCTTAAAAATCTGATCTTATGACAAAATTGATTACATTATTGTGACATTATCAATTGAATTTTGTTAATATTTCTTATAGAAAATAAGTTTTTAAGAGAAAAAATTGTTTTCTAACATAATTTATTAATTAAATGTTACAAACATTGATTACAATAAATTGAATAGTATACATTGATACATGTAAATAGCATGTTACGTCATCATTGTTCAAAAGTTGAGTGTCTTGTAATTCCATTTATTCAAATCCTTAGAAATGACGGGGTGTCTCTCTTCAAAGTCCAGCAGTAATCAGCCATCATGGCAGAATCCCAGCATCCATGATACCTGGTCTTCATCTCTTTCATATCCCAATGGAATCTCTCACCCTATTCATCCTCCTACATCTCGAATTCTCAGGAAACCAATTCCTATGTGAGAATAAATAATGAATTTTGATGCTCATGTTGCATCTGAGGTTTCCAAAAACAGTCAACATGTTGATGACAAGTTCCATGGAGTTCTTGGCCTTGTTGTTCACGACCAGAACAAAAGCCTTCCATGCTTCCAGTTCCATTACATACATTGAATTTTCAAACTCTGATGAGCTGAAGGATTTGATGATCATCAATGATGACAGATTTCAACTTCTCCATTGTCAATCCTGGAAAAGCATGGCACAAGTAAGTGAAGCAGCCACCATTCTTGTCTTGAGCTTGATGTGCAACAGTGGGAAAAGAATTCTGTCTCTGTCCACCAGAGGTTTATTGATGACATTTTTTGCTCTGCAAGGCATCAATTCCTCCCCAACAGGCCAGTACTTTTTCATGTAATGCTGAGCAGTGTCCCTACTATCCCACATGCACAGAAAGCATGGATACTTGGTGAACTTTGACTGTTGTCTCAACAAAAAGTTCAACATCTTCAGGTCAACGCGAATAAACCACTCATGCTGATCATAAAGAATTTTCGCCAGTATATACTTCACTGCTTCATATTTCTCTTTCACTGTAGTCGAGTGAGCATTGGGTACAGTGGAAAACTGGTCACTATTACGTAGATAAACACTCTCCAGTGATCTTTTGCCATTATCAATGAAGAGTCTCCAATCTTTGGGTACGTACTGTGGCTCTCCAATTTTGTGCAGAAGCTGCTCAGTATCTGTACAGTACATCAAAAACGGAGGTACGCTTGATGCTAGTTGCAATAGAAGGTGATGTGAGCACTTCCAAAGAGAAGTTTTTTTGTTTTTTCCTTCCATCTACATGTCAAAAGTTTGACAGAGAACTTTGAGAAGCTGAGATTGAGAATGAGATCATTTAGTTCCTTTGGGGAAAAAGGATGTGGAGCATTCTTGTCAAAAACCACTTTCTTCTTCTTCTTCTTGAACACATGAGAAATCTTTCTCACTAATGTCAGGAAGTTCTCCAAAGATAGATACTGGAATTTCATCACGATCAGCTACAGGACGACATGCAGATTGAAGATCAGGATACTTGAGGTGGCTCCAGTTCTATGGATCCAAGTCTCATCAATAGCCCAGAAGTAGCAGTCAGTGCTATAGTTTGTTGGCTCTCCCCAAACCATGGGAATTCCAAATTTCAGGCAACTCTTCTTGCTCTTGGTCCACCAATGCAGATACTCGGTAAATGTCTTACATACCATGTATGGCATTCACCAAACTGCTGAGTTGTTTCTTGATAGTGTGTGTGTGGAAGTGAATGAGGTCTTGAATATCAGCAGGTAGAGTGACATGGCCCTTAGTGGAATCTGAGAGACTCTGTCATTGAGGTCAAACATTGTGATTTTTATACTGTTATTCCTGAGAAATTGGCTCCTGAATAATATAACTATTTATTCCTAATTGGCCCTAAAAATTGACATGGTATGCTTACTACTATGTTCACATGATATTTTGGCAGTAGACCTAAATTATGATGACTAATAAAACAACCTTTCTGATTTATATTCGATGGTTTTGTATTGTAAAGTATAATTGGTATATTTTGAGATGTAAACATCTTCTTATGTATTACTGGTTTATAAATATGTTGGAGGCATTTTTTAATATTTATAGAGCTATATTTGGCTGAAAATACTTCCGGTGGCTTAAAATTAATAAGTTTATAATTAACATAATAATTAGTTTTATTGTGTGAAATATGATGCATATTTAGATATTTTAATAGACTCAACAACAGAAACAAAAATGTAAAAAACAGCATGTAGCCATAGCTCAAAATGTTGACCTGATTGAATAAACCAATGTGATTTTTGGATTCAGTACATCAAAATTGTCCTAAATCAGCTAAAAATATTTAGACAATAAATTTGATTTTGACCAGTGAGTAATAATAATGACGATGGCAAACGTGCACAAAATACATCTTAAAATATTGGAATATAATATTTAAACAACCAAACTTTGTTATTACAATAGAGTATCTTTATCATAAGTTGAAAGATGACTTTGGCATATCTGTCAAAACAGTTTGGATATTGATTGGCATCAGTGACCACCTGAATACATTCTTTGAAGGTACAAGCCTATAGCACTTCTCAGGTGTGATGGACAACCAAACAGACTTAATAATAGCCTTGAGCAATTGCTGATACGCAAACTGACCATCTTCTATAATCTCAATGAGGTTCAAGTTCAGTGAGTTACTGTGACATAGTCATGACCTCAAATTTGATTAAGTAGTTATTATTATTACATTTACTTGTGTTTATGTGTGCATTTGTAGTTTCTTAATTTGTTTTATTTATTCAGTTTTGTTTATTTTATTTATTAATAATTTATTAAATGTAATACTAATAATTAGTAATAAATAATTAAGTAATGATAAATCACACATAGAAAGTTAACACTATAAAACAGCTATGAATCACTTCATTTGGGTCAACAATTGTTCCTACTCAATAGTCTATAGAATAATTTGAAATATGACTATTACTGCCTACCCATTAACTATTAAAATAATACAATAGACCATATTACCCATAATGCATGACTGACCAGCATATATAGTTGAGTTAAAACACAGCAGAAATGGCCTGAAGATTGCATTCGAACTGGCTGTTGCCACTTGGTATTAATGGCCTGATAATTTTGTTTAGCATGAAACACTGTTGACTTCAATGTCCACTTATATATTTACATACACTGTAACCCATAAATATAGCATACCTTAAAACTATATTTTATCACATATATAAATAAAAAGAAAGAAGAGTAAGATATATAATCCAGTGTTCTTATAGATATTTTTATTTTTACAAAATAGTGCTCAATGTAAATTTACAGAGCATTAATATTATAAATTAATTGATTTAAAATATGTTTTTTTTCACTACACAGTTCTAACCACGTTTCAAAAATGGAAGCTGAAAGCTCCGAATTTAGTTTTGTAATTAAATTAAAGACATTAGTTCCATTTCATCCTCAAGCAAATTTTGGAGTAACTTTTAAAATTACTGGGTTTTAAAGACACAGCTTAAATCATAATTCATGTTTCCAAGGATACAGAGAAATCCAATTCAAGGAGTGTTTGCGTGTTTGTTATGGCTGTATTTTGATGTATCAGTTATTAGTTTCGTTTTGGTAGGGGTAGGGATGTATTTTTCAATGAATTCTGACATCCGTTAAATGCATGTCATCTGGATTTTTTTTAAAATTTTATTGTTAACAGCAAAAATTCTTACGGCATTTTTTTCTATTTGTATATTTAAAGATTTTGGGGGGTGTTTACGTTAGAATACGTTTTATTTAACTATGATTTGAAAAATATTTACACTTTTAATTTTTAATATACTATATTTCTTTTAAGAACAAGTAAATGTATTAGGATCCCTTACAGTATGTAGAATTATCTTCACATCAAGTATAAGTATGTATATTATTAGGTAACAAATTTTTTATTTTTTTAATTATATTTAAATATTATTTAAGTAAAATTTATGACAATGACGGCAAAAATAGCTAATTAATTTCACTGATTTAGTAAATAGTTACATACACACACACACACACATATATATATATATATATATATATATATATATATATATATATATGTAACTATTGATATTTATTTTTTAATGTCAGATATTTGGATATTAAGATCTAACCTCAAAGGAACAAGAAGATATTGTAAAGTTATCAAGTGATGGGAACGCAACATTGGAAAGTGAAATCACACATTGAACTGGCGTCACTTGAAAACAGAAATTGAACTGATATCAAAGATCAGTTGAAAAAGAATTTGAAAAGATTGAACAGGAAATAGAAAACTATTTTAAGAATGTCACAAAATATTTGAAAAAGTTGAAAATATAATGAAAAAGAAAATTTGTTTTAACAGTTAATATTCAGGGCTACCTTCAGGATCAAACAGGCCTTTGGTGTTCATACTTCCAATGTTAAAAATGCTTGTATTCTTTCTAGAAGCTTGGAGAAAAGGTGAGTGCTAATGCCTACTAGAACATCTGAAAATACCAGGTTTTGCTATGGCTCAAGGCCAACAACCCATAATGGATCTCCCAGTAAAACAATCAAGAAATTGTAGAAATTATGCAAAGTAAATTTTGCTGGTAAGGAATTTTCAGCCCTCTTCCAACAAAAACCTTAACCTGCTAGACTATGCTGTATGAATTAGACCATGAACAATACCACCCACTTTCTCACAAAATATATATTTCTTAAATGTTATTTTAGTAGATACACATGTTTTAGTAGACACCCTGTTTTTTTGTTTTAAAACAGTGTAAATTACATTTATGGGCCTGCATATCAAGAGACTTAATAAAAAAAATACCAGAGAGCATTTTCTCTATTAATACTCTCAAATGCACAGGTTAGCAGATGTAATTCATACAGTTTAAACAATGGTTCCCCCCCTCTTCAAAAGAGGATGCAGTTTCAAACCCAGTTTCTTTATTAAGACTATCAAATGCACAGGCCAATAGATGTAATTGACACTGTTTAAAAAAACAGTGCATATACTCAAACATGTGTTTCCACTAAAATAACATTTAGAATAATAAGAAATAATTATCAGATTAAGAATAAAATTCACTAATTCCTTGCAAATTTTATATATTTTATATATTGTATCCTGATCACCTCTTATGATTCTGCTGCTGGACAATGGCCTTTCCCAACATCTTCCATGACGGGACTATTGCCATCAATTATGTATACCGTTTATGCTGAGGTAGATTTGTAGATAAAGTAACTTGATACCCTATGCCATTTGTTCTTCTGTGGAACTATTTTCCATTGTTTCTGTCTGAATTTCCGGAATGAGGTGTTACCACTATTTATACTCAGAGTAATGTCCTCATCTTTGTCCATATTATCACAGTGTTTCAGCCATTGTGCCCTCCCAGTGTCTCTCATTCCAATTCACATTCATGGATTTTCAAACTTTCTTTAATCTACTTGGATAGATTGTTCTCATTCTGCTGTCTCGGCGTATCTCATCTTGTTGTTCATTTTTTAGTCCTGTCTAGTTATTGCTCCTTTGTTTCCATTAAGACACTACTGCTTAGCCCAGGGATTAAACTCACAATTACTGTGCCCCCAAATTCATGAGCCAGTGCTGTGATCCACAAAGCTATTGTTTGATGATTATCTAATTAAAAAAGAAATCTCATACTTTTTAGGTTTGTTTTGCTAGAGAGTTTAGACCTTGTTTTGTTGAAAAGTGGGAAATAGCCTCGGGGCTGGTATTGCTTCATGAATTTGTTGGGATAGTAATTGCAAGTTCAATCCCTGGGCTGGGTAGTACAGACTCAGGCTCAGCAGAAACAGGGCAAACGATAACTGAGCCATACCAAAATGGACAAGACATACCTAGATATGAACAGCAGAAGGAGAACAGTTTATTCTTGCAGATTAAATAAAGGATTTATTTTGAGATTCCCTGAAGGTTACCGAGACAGGCAGACAGCTGAAGAAGGCCAGAGGACACAATGGCTGAAACGTGATAATACGAACAAAGATAAAGCTATTGGTCTGAATATAATTAATTATTTTGCATTATATTCTTAAAATACAGGTAAGTACTAATAACTAATTATAAAGTCTTTGTTCTCTTTTGAGTTTAAAAACATTTATTGAAGTGGTTGGTAGGGAATCGAAACTTGCTGTGCACACACTACAAACAAATGCCAGAAGAGTTAACATTGCAGAATAAGACTATTTCTAAATTGACATAATACAAGAAAAACGTGGTCACTGGAGCAAGAACAAACTACCCCTTTAGATTAAATAAAAGTTTGATTATGTTATGGTACCTACCTACATAGGAATGAACTCTTCGTCCTTTCATAAATACCAGCCTGCGAGGCAGTGAAGACGCAGTGTAACCTGACTGTTTGGACGGACACTTCTAACTGTTGACTAATCACACTCTTACTTTGTATATACCTGTTATTTCAATGCACTTGTTTAACCTACCTTTTTCTTCCCATGTCTTTCTTTCTGGCCCCTAACAGGTCACAACAGGTTATTTGCAATTCTCTGAAGGTTACCCAGAGACACCATGAGAAGGTTGAAGAGTGTAACAACCAAAACATTGTGACAATGGCAGCAAAGATTATGACATTAGTCCAAATATAAATAATATTTTTGTATTATATTCTTCAAAAAATAAATGTTAATTAATAGCTAGCTATGTACTTTTTGTTCTACATCTGGTTTTAAAACATTTTGTTTTGTGGTTTGATAGCACACTAATAAGTATAAACACACACACACACACACACACACACACACACACACATGAACATGGGGCTGTACTAGGCATCTCGATTTCAGTCACTTTCTCACTGATGTAGCATGGCTTCCTTCTATCTTTTCTACAAATATTTTCATGGCTACTACTCTGACAAGCTTTTTTCTCTGGTGCCTCGATTACATGACTTTAAGTGTGCTACTAGATTGGCAAGTAGGTCCCACCCTTTTACTCTTGGAATAGCTAAATGCATCTGCCAATTCTACTTTAACAGTTACTTTTCTTGGACTTTCTGCCTGTGGAACTACTTGCTTCCCTGATGACGACAATCTTCAAAAATTTAAATGCAATGTCAATCGCCATCTTTTAGCTTGTTCAATTTACGTTCATTTTTTATCCTTTCCTCAATCCTCCCTGTATCCAGTATTTTTCTCTCATTTTCATTCCCCGTAACCCCTTGTGTACTAGTGGCATTCCCATCTTGATTGGGGTGAAATGAATGAAAAAAAAAAAAAAAAAAAAGGATGTACTGATAAATTTACTATTGTGGAAAATTGCAGTTTTATTTTCAAACTTGCAGTACAGCAACAAAAAATGGAGATTGGAGCAAGAACAGATTATAGATTAAATAAAAAGTTCAGTTGTTTGAAATTCTTTGATGGTTATCCAGACTGAAAGACACCAGAAGAAGGCCGGCAATCACAGTGGTCAAAATGTGATTATAATAACAAAGGTATTAATAACTGACTGTATATTCTTTGGTTTTAAAACATGTGGTATAGTGGTTGAGAGGACAGCAAGCTTTGATTCCATAACATCCCCCCCCTGCACACACACACACAAATATAAATGGAAGTAGTATGCACTGGAAAACCTAATATGGCAAAATATTCCTATTCCATTGGTGGTACTACAAGAAAGACTTGAAAAGACAATGGTCGGAATGTAATGATCAAAACAATAGGAAGGATGACGCCATTTGAAAGAATTCTTGGAATAACCTCAGTAACTCTTTGTTCTTTGTGGAGTTATAAATTCAGCTTTATTTTTTCTCTCTTCTATTGATTATTGTTTAAATTAAACTGAAAACAAAGAACGTGTATGACGGCATGGCAGACAATTTGGCTAACCTTATCTGACATGCAAATGTTGAACCCAAATTGATATTTCTTATCTTATTTTGTTTGTATTGCAGAGATTTGCATTATTTGTTGTTTTTTTTTTTTCCTTTTTTTTAGGGATGTGTGTGGTGAGGTGTTAAGAACAAAAGCAATTGTGTACTGCTTGTTGATATTCTAGTGGTGGCAGATGGGTGGGGTGTAAATACTTCTCTGATCATTCCTACTCTGATCATTATCGAATTGTGCATCAAAAGTTAAAAAAACAAAAACAAAACAAAAGAGTAAAATATTCAATCTTGGTTTTGTGTTTGTTTTGTTGGACAATTGAAGAGTCATGTTTCATTGAAAAAAAAAAAGTAGAAAATATGAGAGTGGATTAAAATGTTGTTTAATGAATTTGTTGGGATAGTAATTGTGAGTTCAATACCTGAGCTGGGTAGTACAGACTGAGGCTCAATGGAAACAATAGCTAATAAGAAAAAGATGGGATATCTCAAGAAATTCATAGGGAATACCATACACTCTATGCCTGCTGATTAAATAAAGAGTTCATTTTACAATTCTCTGAAAGTTATTCAGATTGACAAATTCCTGAAGAAGGCTAGGTGGCACAGTGACTGAAACATTGTGGTAATAATAAGAAATATAAATTTGGTGTGGGGGTTGTAAAGAGGAAAAAACTCATGTTATTTTTTCTGTTTTTTATAATTGTCTTGATATGCATATAAGAAAGGACAAAATTTTTAGCTTGGTGTATCAGCTTATGTTTGATCTGGAATTTTCAGTGTATAATGCTCATTCTGTGTTTAATATTCAGCTCTGAATAAAGTTTATAAACAAAGGAGATTATGTTGAAAAGAAAAATTAAGCATACTTGAAAATGTGCAGTCAGCCATTATTTATCTCTCTCTCTCTCCCTATGTGTGTGTATGTGTGGTGTGTATATATATATATATATATATATATAATACACACACACATATGTAAAATAAAAAAGTTAATGGTCAGAGTTGAATTAGATAATTAAAAGGTGCTCAATGCATATATAAAAAGATAAAAATTTAACATGTAGAACTTTTATGTATAGGAAATTAGGAGATCAGCCAATTCTGCTACATTGGTTTCAACCTTTTTGGTATCTTCAGGCAATTTTGCTCAATTGATTTCCTAACACTTTATTTTGATTAAAAATAAAAAATTTAAGAACACCATATTTTTTAAAAATAAATAAATGAATAAGTACATCACATGAGGTATGGTACAAGGTGAGGAGGAGGAGAAAAGCAAGTATATTAGAAATGTATCAGTGTGGGAGGGGTAAATACATATTTTCTTTTCATCCCACTTCATATGAACTCAGTAAGAACTTTTTAGTCTGTATACAACAGGTCATATTTTCCAATCTCTTAATCAAAAGGTTTTTTGCCCTGGAAATGTTGTTATAGCTAATTTCTCTTGTTGACAAAGGTTGCAGATATTACTATGATTATTGTAAGGTTTTGCTTTTTTTAAATTTTCCAGTTTACAATTGGATCTTTCTTACTTTTTTTAAATTTCCACACATGGTTGCCTAGTCTTGTAGAATTCCTTAGACTTTCTAACTTAAAATATGACTTGTGATTGTACCACCTCATCTTAAAGTTGCCCTCAGTACACCCTATGTATATCTTTTTCTGGCCTTTTGTATCTATTAATTCTGCTTTGTAAATTACTACTTTAGTTTAGCCAACTGCATCTAATGGACATCTATTTTTGTTTCTACAATTGCATATTTCACTGTTAATAATGTTATGCTGCACATTAGTTTTGAAATGTATGGAGTTTTTTCTTTTTATTTTGGTTTCTAAATTACTAGTACAGCTGTAGCTTAATTTAGCTGCGTTTTTATTAAATATTTTATGTAATTCAGAATTTTGGGGGAAGTGTTTATTAAGTAATTGGAAAAATATTTTCCCTATTTTACACTTGACCTCTAAGTTAAAAGAGGGGTTAAACCAAATATTTTTTTCACTTCTTTGAATCATTCTTCATTTGTTATTTTATTTCATATTTAAATTCCAGTTTGGTTTTATGCCCCTCTTCTTTCAAAGTCATTTCATATTCTTTCTTTTTATCTTTGAAAATTACTTTACTAGAGGAATTTCTAGATAACCTGGACTCTCTTCCTTTGGTGATTTGCTTTATTATAGTCACAGCATGATTGGATCTAACATTCATGTATTTTGTGTTGGTTTTCATGTATGGGAAGATCATATCAACTTCTATTTGAAAGTCAAAGCTTTCGAAGAGTTTAAAAAGTACTTTTCTCATATTGTCATTTGTTCTTCTGTTGTCTGGCACTATCATCATCCTTATACAGGCCGTGGTTGTTTATATGTACAATTTTATTGATTTTATGTAGGCCTATTAATTCTGAAACCAGCACCATCAAAACAAACCTTGTGGTACATCGAAATCATCTTTTTTGATTTTTTTTTTTTTTAATCCAAGTTTCTTCCTTGTGGAATAGAATTGATTTAGAGCAATGTAAAATGATGTCCATTTGTTCAGGTGTTATATTTATGAAACCTTTAGTGAAGTACAAAGCCTCAAGCAGGACTTTTTTTAGATAGAGATGGATAAATGTTTTTTAATGTCTTATTTTATAAATACATATTTATCTTTATTTTTAATTTTGTGGAACTAAGAAATGAACTCACTTGTGTCCTTCCATTGATTGGCTTGTGTAGTGATCCTTAATGTCACCCATTTTTTTTTTAGTATTTCTTGGCTTATTTTACCCAATCCATATTTGTTTGGGTTTAATAGTCTAAAAGAAGGATTATTGGAGAATTCGTCTTTATAGTCCTTTTATAGTTAGAAATGCTTGCTTATAGCATTATTATATAGACCCCCTTACTTATACAAAGTTTGGCTGAGATAATTTTCACCTCCTCAATTATACTTTTAATGTATGTATTTGGTGCTTTTTTTGTCATTTTTAGTGACTTCTTCATTTATTTTATTCATTAAGTCTCCAGGTTCCAACTATAAATGTTCTTTGTTTTTTCTCCTTTAACTATAATGATTATAGTTCTTTTTTTATTTTTTTTACTTCAGTCGTTAATAGTTTTTAGAAATTACTATTAACTTTTGTGAATTTGTCTATCAAAACAAGCATATCCCTTTTCAAACTTAGCCAGCTCTTCAATGGCAGGAGGGTAATTTTTTAGTTTTGACTTTGAATTTTTGCTCTGTTTTCTTTGTTCTTTAAATATATATTTAACAAAAATAGTGCCTTTCATTCTGGTAAGTAATTGCTCAATTTTTGTAATAAATTTAGCATGTATTCTTCCTTGTTTGGAATAGGGATGTTTTTTAGTGAGTACAGTATTTTGAATCCTTGCATTGTAGTTTCCTCCATAAATTTTGTAAACAATCATCATGCATTTACAAAAACAACTGTTGTGCATTTGAAAAAAATAATTCGGAAAAAAAATGTGTAATAGTGAATTAATACACAAATGAATTAATACCTAAATAGTAAAAAGTCCTTTACAAATTATTCAAGATGGATGCTATGACTATAAATCTATACACACATATAATATATTCATAGTAGCATCTACAACCTTCACCAACAAGAAAAATTAGCTATAATACGAGACACGTATGTTTTGTTCCAAGGGGTGTACCCTACTACATTTTCAGCTATGAGGAGAATGTCCCGCATTTATTTCCATATAGAAGAATTACAAACCAATAATATTCAAATATTTTTTCTTACAGATTATTCAAGATTGATGCTATGACTATAAATCTATACATGCATATAATATACTCATAGTAGCATCTACAACCTTCACCAACAAGAAAAATTAGCTATAATACGAGACACGTATGAGTATGTTTTGTTCCAAGGGGTGTACCCTACTACATTTTCAGCTATGAGGAGAATGTCCTGCATTTACTTCCATATAGAAGGATTACAAAGCAATAATATTCAAATATTTTTTCTTACAGATTATTCAAGATTGATGCTATGACTATAAATCTATACACGCATATGTTATAAAATAAAATAAGACATATCTCGGCTGATTTACAGGCAAATACTCAAGAGCGAGAACCGGATGTGAACAGGACAAAGCCCCGTCACAAAATGACCATTATCTTTCTTTATAAAATGTTCCCGACACGTGTTCGGTCGAAAAATAAAATAATATTTAAAGTGCTCTATTTTTCGTCTAATAAAATGCTTCCCTCCTAATTATGCTCGCTTCGTTTCTCGAGCCTGTTAAGCCATAAAAAACGCTATAAAAGGGGTCACAGGGAAGTTCAACAGCAGTCAACAGGTGGCCACAAAGGAGACCGGTCACGTTCAGCAGCTGTCAGCAGGAGAGCACCAACCACCGTCAACATGTGAACTACTATGAGAGATCGACCTAGATCCGAAATCCGGCTTATGAACTTTACCACACCAAGGTAGCTGTCATAATCCCTTACGTTCCTGTTGAAATAAACCACGTAAATCTATTTCTACTGTTGTCGTATTTCTTTCTTGCAACCATACGCTTGTCTATAACACATATAATATAATCATAGTAGCATCTACAACTTTTACCAACAAGAAAAATTATTCCAGACCATAAAACCTTTTGAATGAGAGATTGGAAATTATGACCCATTG
Organism: Acanthosepion pharaonis; assembly: GCA_903632075.3. Lineage (NCBI taxonomy): Eukaryota > Metazoa > Mollusca > Cephalopoda > Sepiida > Sepiidae > Acanthosepion > Acanthosepion pharaonis. Next base: position 629,900 of record CAHIKZ030000942.1, read on the forward strand.
TATAAATAGTAAAACGTCCCTTTCAAGTTCATATTAAGTGGGATGAAAAGAAAGTATGTATATTTCATTTAATCCCCACTCCACTGATACATTTCCAATACACTTGTTTTTTGCCTCCTCCTCCTCCTCCTCACCTTCTACCACACCTCACATCATGCATTTATTCATTTATTTATTTTTAAAAAATACAGTGTTCATAAATTTTTCATTTTTAAAAAAAAAATGAAGCGTAGGGAATCAGTTGACCAAAATCCCCTGAAGATACAGAAAGGTTGAAACCAAGAGTTGAATTGATCTCCTAATTTCCTATACTTATATAATGGATTAAATCTGACAGATATTTTAATATATTTCCTGTTTATGCAATATTTTCATGGATACAATTTTTTTTATTTTTGAGTAAATGCTCTGCTTTTTAATTAAACAGTATTAATTACATTTACTGACCTGAATATATATATAGTATTTTGGAACCTTTATACTATATTCATAATTAATAGAGTAGAGTAACCTTTCTTGATATCAAGAAGGCTTACTCTACACATGAATGATTCATCCTCCATTGCTCAACATCTATAAAAAACATTCCTGTCCACATTCACAATTTAGAAGAATATTAGTGGACAATACCTGAAGACTTCACCAAGAAAATAATAAGCAGAAACTTGAAATTCTTTATTAAAAAATTAAAACCAACACTTAACAAAATTTATTATAAATATAGTACAAATGTTCTGAAATGCTTATAGCATATAATTTTTTTTAAATATCTAAGTTACAACTAAACTGTTTTAAAACAAGTAAATTCTAACCTATTAATATTTCAATTATTAACTAAGTTACCTCCCTTACTTTAAATTTTAAAATTATAATGTGAGGGAATACTGAATGGTTTTGAGTTTGGCTCCATACAATATGACACAAAAATAAATTTTAAAGAATCTATGTAGTGTTCAAGAACTTTTCAGCATTTCCTCATCTATATATCCATAAATGGTGTATAATACAGTTTTCTACAGATAATGTGGGTCTTTGTGAGCATATCAAAATCTTAAAGTTTTTCACGTATATTTTATTTAAATATTTGTGTCTTTAATGCTATATTTTCTCACTCACAGTTTGGTAGCAATCAACGCAATTCTTGCTTTGATGTATGAACTTCATTCAAAAGCAGTAATCAGAAAAAGACACATCATCGCTTCATTTACGCATCTGTGTATTGTTTGTCAAATCCCGGCTTGTCTCTTCTCATTATATAGAAACAGTTTATTTCAGCCAAAAAATCATGTTATTTAAATCTATCTGCTTGTAGTTTCTTTATACAGTTAACAAAAATGAATGCTTTGTGTAATTCAAAGTAGTAAGGCTTGTGTTTATTGAAAATCTCTGCTGTCTCATTAGGAATGCTTTTACAAGGCAGCCTATAAAGATATACACTCTGAAATTTGCTAATTATTTTTGGTTATTGATTCACAATAATACAAAGTCGGGTTGATTTTTACTTTATCCCAGAAACGTATGGAAAAAAAAAAAGACAAAAAAAAACATGTTGTCCACATCATTCTTCTTCTATGTTCCATGTTGCTTCTTGACATGGGCAATCATGGCTCTCCACAACTATTCTTTGTAGTTTTAGCAATCTTTATTTTTTACTTTAGCTCTCCATCTCTGTTCTGCACAAGCTTATTAAATAGGTTACACTTTGCTTTTCTTTGTTCTTCTTACCATAAATGTATTCATTGAATGTTAAATTTTTCAAGTCTTCTTTCTTCATCATGTGTCCTAGAAATTTCAACTGGTTCTTTCTGATTCTAGCTATAAATGTAATTTTGTTTCTATTTTCATACTTAGTAATTACATGCACAGTCCTTGCCATTTTCAGCAGCCTTCTTTGGAACCATGTTTCTGCTGCCTTAAGTTTTCTCAGTAACAAAAAATGGTATGGTTATTTAGAGTACCACTTGTACCTTGTCTTCTTTTCAATAACAGTTGGCAAGACTACCACAAAACATATCGGACTCTGCTGCTCAGGCTCAATTTATTAAATGGCTAAGGCTCAGGAATTTGTATAAACCACAAATTTGTCTCGCAAGATCTCTATGCTCTGCGATCAAGTTGTTCTTAAATTGTAGATTTTGGATTGTCCATATTTTCTTTGACATATTCTGCATGCGAGACATGTATGAGTATGTTTTGTTCCAAGGGGTGTACCCTACTACATTTTCAGCTATGAGAAGAATGTCCAGCATTTACTTCCATATAGAAGGATTACAAAGCAATAATATTCAAATATTTTTTCTTACAGATTATTCAAGATTGATGCTATGACTATAAATCTATTTGCACCCTCATAATGTTTAAGTTTATTCATTTATCCTGAGAATACCATGGACAGAACATATGAGCATTGAGTAAGTTTGATGACAATAGAAAGAAAAAGGGCACTTTTACTTAAGACAAGATAGTTGCAATTTCTGAAAAATGAGGAAAGAAAACTTGGAGAATTTGACACTCATATGACCTACTGAAAGTAAGAGGGGCAGAAGTAAAGAACAAGTAACCTACCTTGTGTACATTGATGGTAGACCAGAGACTGGGAAGGAAAGTAAGGAAAACAAACATTACAGTCATACAGGTACAGGATGGGAAGTTGTGAAAAATATTTTTAAATATTTTCATATCATGAAGAAACATTGTTCATAAAAGAAGATATTTTAAAACTGATTGCAAGTAATGATAATAATAATAATAAGAGAAGGTTACTGAGAATACCATGGATAGCACATGTGAACAACAAGGAAGTTTTAAGGCAAAAAGAAACAGAAAGGATCAGAAAAAGAGTTGAAATTTCTGGGATACATAATGAGGTAAGAAGACTTGAAGAAATTAACACTCACATGACTTATTGCAAGCAAGTGAGATGATGGGAAACCGCAACAAATTTGTGTAAATGAATGGCAGAACGAGAACTGGAAGGAATAGTAGTAATTTTCCAAGCCTTGTTTAGATGTGGTACAAGGCTGAAAGTATGAAGTACCCAACTCACTACTCAGTCATAATTGTTCTAGTGAGACTAAATCTAAGCATAGATTAGATGTGAGACAAGGATGAAAGTATGGCACACGCACTGAATATCGAACTCACTACTCAGTTGTAACCGAGCTAGTGAGACCAGCTTGCTAACCATTACACCACATTGAAGTGCACCCCTGGAAGGAATAGTAATGGTCATATTAGCTGTTTCCTTATTTGGAAACATTCAGCATTCATTGACCAAACAGCCATTACTACTTTCAATTGAAATTACAAAATCTCTCTCTTAATACAATTTTTCAGCAAATACGTTAAGTCCAGTAGCTGTTATCATTCTTTCCAGTATTGATGGGGGTTTCCTTCCTAACCTTTTATTTGAAGTAATGTGGAATGTCAACATCTTGGTTATGTCATTATTTTCACTTTGAGTTATTTGTGATATCAATTTTAGCTGTTGCTGCAGGTTGAAAGATTTCAAGTTATTTTCAGATGGTTTCTTTTTTCTAGTATAGTTCTTTCTTTGTGATTCTATAGCCCAAGTTCAGAATATTTGAGGAAGGATGGTCCTTGCCAGGATCCACAGGTTTCTCTCACTCAAAACCATTTCTAAACATTGATCTTAGAAAGTGATTGTATACAGCTGACAGTTTAGATATTTCTGAATAGGTTTGGTGCCATGCATGACATCCATATGAACTTTTCGATCTGATGAGGTTATTTGAGAACATGACTTGAGTTTTCATGTTAATGTTTTGGTTTTGTAGCAATTTGTGGTATTGTGTGAAACTACCTCTACTGCAACCTTTTCTAAGTTCAATTTCTTTATCTCCGATACTAAATTTGTTTTAATTGATCTATACACTGAGGTATTTGACATGTTTAGTATTTACTAAATTCAGATCCTGAATTTTTATGATGGATCCAGGGTAGGTGCTGTCAGTTTCATTCCAATTCCTGATCATTGTTTCTGTTTTGGAAAGGTTTATCTTGAACCCGATTTCTTGGATTATTTGGTAAAGCATTATACCCATACTTTATAAGAAACAAACAATTGAATATCCAAATTCAGTCAGTTAAGTGCCATATGTGATGTGCTCTTGGATGATCATGTTTCTTTCAATACTTGACTGAAGAGGCAGAAAATTTTCCTGCAGTAGGTTGCCATTTATTTCTATGGTATACTGGTTGCCAACCAAGGCTAAAGAACACAGTCTGTCCTACTATTTAACCCATAGCTGGGGGGAGAAGAGATGGATTCATACCTTTCCCAAGAGTATTTGTGTGTAAGTGAATGTAACAAACTCAACTAGAATTTGAACTCAGCTCTCTGATTTCTAATTCTGAACTGATATCCATTACCCAACAATGCACATATCCAAATTACTAATTCCATATCCTGAATTTTAAGAGCTATGAAGAATGGAAAGTTGTAGAGAGCTGTGATTGCCATGTCTTCAAAAAACATGGTACCTAAATGAAAAAGAACTATACTACCTGTGAAGTCATAAATTATTTAAGGTTACCTATGATGTTGATTTGTGTTAAACATTTAATATTACTATGGCAGAAGTCAGTTTTCATAAGTGATATCCTCCTGATTTGATTAGGATATGAAATAAAAAAAATAATAAAAAAACAGAAACTAAATTTTCCATCAGGTTGGTAGGTATTTCTCTTTATTAATTCAAGTGCAGTACTAGATAGCAACAAGGTCTCGTCATTTTAAAGCTGAAGTGGCTAGATGTAACCATAAGTTCTTTGCTAACACTTTCTTTTCTTGCACTTCTCGCCCGTGTAACTCTCTTCCAGCTCCATGCTTTTCAACCAATTTTGATCTTCAAACATTTAAATGCAATGTCAATCGTTATCTAATGTCTTCTTGATTCTTAATAATAGCATAAATAATGTTATTCTTTTGATTATTCTTTCACACTTTCATAACTGCTTGTATCTTAGTGTCTTTATTGCCTTCCTTGGGGGGGAATGATTAAAACAACAACAGTATTTTGTTGTTTTTTCCAATACAAATCTAAGAGTTAAATGGAGTAGATGAAAATGACAAAGTAAATGGAATATTTTTCATAAAACATGTTCCCTTTCATGAGATTTTTGAAATAAGTGTTTCTTTAATTTAATTCTATTTTTTCTTTACATGAAGTGTCTATAAAACTTTAATTTGATAAGTCATTATTTAAAGTAATTTCTGTAATGTTATGAAAGGGTTAAAAAAAATCTAATAATATTTCTTCTTGCTAATCATTATCAATTTATGTAGGTGTTCTCATGAACTTTAGCAAGATTAAAACCCATGACACAAAATCCATTCAAGTTGCATATAAACGTTAATTCAATTTTCATAAACTTTACATTATTAGAAAGCAGAGGAATTGAAGAATATTGTGATATAAGAATTACTTTCATCCAATAGAAACTGAGATATTTGTGTTTGAATATTTTTTTTCTTTAAAAAAAAAAAAATTATGAAAAGAAAAATCATTTCAAAACCTGATACATTCATAATTTAATAATCTATGGGAATTCAATTAATCAAAATTTAATAAAATTTTTTCTACTTATTTTTCCAATGACTGTATTTTTAAAAAGAACAGAGATACCGAAAACATTTTTGGTTGTAATGTGGATTTTTTGTATTATGCTTTATTTTTCAATAATTTTCCTACACATGTTTCTGGTCTTGCAACCCTCATCAGGTAAAGGGTGGAGATTTCCACATATTATTAAAAATAATTCATTTTTTTCTCCTTTATGTTTTTCGATGTTAAATATTCTCGGTATACAACATTCTCTTTCTATGTGTTAGTAATCCGAATTTCTTTCTTGAACTGGGAGTAAAGAGTTCTGCACAAAGGGTCATAAAACAATTAAGATTGGTCCAAGAGAAATGATGAATTAGTTATCAGTATCTTTTAATGTTTTAATGACCCCTGTGTGTTCTTAGATCTGTTTCCATTTTCGTGTGTTTCTGTCAGCATGCATGCATATATATATATATATAATATTGGTAGAGATATTTTTCTTTCATGAACGTGCATGTAACGAAGAAGTTACAGGTGTGAAATGTAGTATTGAAATATCAGGTTAAAGTCTAGAGACAGTTGTGTTCTGTTTTTCACAAATACATTTGGGAAGGTATGAATTCATTTTTTCCTTTGTTTTCCCTCTATTTAGCGATTAATAGCAGAGCAAACTGGACTCTAGCTTTATCAGGCAACCACTCTAGGAGAAGGAAAACTTGGAATTCAAAACTGGTTGGGCATGAAGCAAACAGCTCCAACCCATAAAATATTAACTCTTACAGAAGCTATAGCAGCAATACCAAGTGTAGTGAGGCTGTGGCCCTATACCCTATGGATGAGTCTACAGGGTTAACATGTGTATCCCTCACATTAAAATCTCAATGAAATGCAACTGAATCAACAATAGGTTTTACAGGTTTTAAAAGACAATTACCTGGAGAATTGGTATTGTTTAAATTCTTAAAAAAAAAAAAAAAAAAAAAAATGAAAACTCACTGAGGTCAAAATTTTCCTATCTCTAAAAATTTAGCTTAGTTTCTGGATGGCATCTTTCATGACTCCTATGTTCTTTTGGATTTTTGTGTCCTGTTATCCATCATCTGTTACTGCCTTTAACTTCTTTACTCACTTGAGCTGTATCCTTTGCTGACAACCATGCACTGTAAACTCTTGACAGTCAATAGTCCTTTCTTCTTGATTTCTTTTATTACCTTGTCTAAGAGTCCTTTCAGTTTTCCTTCTGAGTTGCTCTTCAACCCAGTGTCATTTGTCTATTTTATATTGTTAAGATTATTTCCATCATAAATAAATTATAGTGCCTCACTAGTTAGGTTAAATAAATCTGTGAGAAAATGAATCCTAGTCTCTTCACCCCAGGCAAGGCATTAAAGCCACTAAGACATAAGGGGTTACTGAGTGTGGAAGAATTAGAAAACAGAAACACCTCTAAGAAGTGAGTACAGAAGAAGTGTAATCTGGAGGACAGTAAAAAGTGACTGATATTGCATTTAAATTTTTGAAGATTAAAGTTGACTGGAAAACATAGAGCTGGAAGGGAGTTCTACAAGTGAGGTGCAAGAAAAGGAGATGTTATCATAGAATTTATGGTTACATCTAGCCAACTCAACTGTATATTGATGAAACCTCATTGCCACTATAGTACTGCATATATATTCATTGTGTTTGAATGGTGAAGAGCAATATTTATTCTGTTTAATACAGAAAAGTAGCACATGGCCGAAAAGGGGATTGGGGAAAGGATGGTCTTCTGTCTTAACTATAACTTAGCTAGCCGCAAACACTGACCTAATCGTACGAACAATATTCCTTACACCAAAACAACACATTCATATGTACCTTTCTTACTACAATCACCATAATACCTCATTGTCTCTAGGAAAATATTAACTAGTCCCCATATTTACAATTCATTGTCTGTGGGGGGGGATAAAACAATAATTCTATAAACTAGTTCCAATGAGTATTTACATTATTTGAATGGTGAAGAGCTCATTCGAACAATTAATATGAAGGTATTTATAGAAAAGACACAAGGAGACAACCTTATGGTGGTGGGAAATTGATTGAGGTCAAGATGCAAAATCAGGACCAATAATATTACTGATTCTTTGGATTTTATCAAGTCTTAGTCATATTTCTATTTTTGTCTTTATTCTTTACTCACTTGTTTTTGCCATCCCCAATGCATATCTCAATCTGAGCTGTCTCTTTTGCTGAGAATCATGCATTTTAAACTCTTAACAGTCAATAGTCCTTTCTTCTTGCTTTCTTTTATTACCTTGTCTAAAAATCCTTTCAGTTTTCATTCTGAGTTTGTCTTCAACTCAATGTCATCTGTCTATTTTTTTGTTGTTAAGATGATTTCCCTCAGTGATAAATCCCAATTCTCTTAGGATCGTCTCACTGGTTAGGTTAAATAAATCCAGTGAGAAAATGAATCCTCGTCTTACTCATCTTTCTATTTTTGTCTATTCACTGGACACTGTCCGCATGCAGATTGTTCCCAGAAAATATCTAACATCTCCCCAATGAAATAGTCAGGGTGGTGAGCTGAGCAGTGACAGTTATGCAAATGATTTGGTTTGCTAGCCAATCACTAATGTTTTGGGCTCAATAAAAGCAGGAATATTTTCTGAGAAGGTGGGATGGGCAGTGTGCTGTGCTGAGTGTATGACATGGTTACCATGTGATACTGCAGATTTGTGTCTGAGTTAAAGCAGGAATATTACCCAGTGTCACCTGAAATTTTGATCATCCTTGCTTGTGTTTCCGGGATTCTTCCATGTGAAGTTCCTGTGTGGAGGTTCTGTTCGTGCACTTTTCACCTTGATCCAGTATTCAGCTTTATTCATGTTTGTTTTCAGCATGGCTAATTTTTTTCCATCCCTCCTGAGCTGCAAGATATCTATTCATCTATACCCAACCAATATGAAGAAAAAAAAAACATCATTTGATCTTCAAAAATCTAAATGCAATGTCAATTGTTATCATTTATTGTTCTCTCTCCACAATGTTTTTCTTTTTCTCATATCCTTTCAGAATCAGTAACCCTTTACATTTTAGCGGCTTTATTGCCTTACTTGGGGTGAAATGAAAAAAATACAACTTTTTTAGCTTTCAGTATGTACTGTGTGCACTAAATTCTCTAAATCTTCTTCCCTTATTATGTGTCTGAGAAATTTCAACCATCTTTTTCTGATTGTATAGATATCTTTTGTAATTCTTAATTTCCTTAAAATTTTCTTGTTGCTCACATTTTCTGTCATTAGTATCACTTGATAGATTGCTTTGGTTTGTTTTATGGCATATCAACTCTTTATGGGTCATTTAATGCCGAAATTTAATAAAGAAGTGTGTATAAACATTCAATTTTATTTTATTTTAAACAGACTACTGTTAGTTATAGTTATATACTTTTAAAATTATATTTTTGAAATCAGTTTAATTTCTCTTACCAACTAGATCCCTTGATAGAAACACATCCATTGCTTCAAACCTCTTGTGAGGAAATTGTCCTGCATCCACTGCCATATAGAAGGTTAGAGATTACATAGCAGTTCAGCACACTTTTATTTGTTTCTCACAACATTTTCATGTCTTAATACTTCCATCATTTGTTTCTACACAACCCAGATAGTTAACTTTCTATACCTGCTTGAATTTGACACTGAGTTCAAATCTAATGGGTGCTCAGGTATAAATGTGCCTCTCTTGCTGACAACCATGCTTCTTGCAGTCAATAGTTCATTCTTTTTGCTTTCAATTATTTACTTGTCTAAGAGTCCTTTTAGTTTTCTTCCTAGGTATGCCATCAGCACAGTGTCAGCCGTATGAGTGTGGGCTGAAAAGTTAATAGGCTAACTATGAATGAGTGATGCTGGAGCTTTGAAATCTTGAAGGCATTAATTTCAACTCCTTATTAATAGCAGTACTGGGAGAGTGTTGAATATGACCCAAGGTCTGAAAATCCTGCCACCTTCACCACTGAGGAAAATATGGACAGTGTTCCCCACATGTTGATGGATGACAGGCAATTGAATATAAATCTAAAAGCCAATGTTATTAGCATATCTGGTGAGAGCATTGAGAATATTCTGCAAAATGAATTTGGCATGAAGGTTTCTGCTTGTTGGGTGCCACGTTTTCTCACATCTGATCAAAAGTGCATCGGGCTGATCACATCATAGGAAAATCTGATATTGTTTAGGGTAAATCCAGCTGATTTCTTTGAATGTTTTCTAAACCAGGATGAGAGTTGGGTTCATTATTTTGAGCCAAAGAGATAATTGATGCAGTGGAACTCTCTCCTTATCTGCTGTGAAGAAAGCCAAGGTCATTTCACCTGCAGGGAAGTTAATCATTTTGGGATGCAAAAGGCATTGTGTTTATTGACTATCATCAAAAGAGCTACACCATCAATGGAGAAACTATGCCAACTTGTTGAGGCAGTTATGAAAAGCTATCAAGACCAAACTTGGGAAAACTGATGAAAGGGGGGGGGCTTCTTTTATTAGGACAGTTCTTCAGCACACGAGACCTTGGTTTCAATTGTTGCTGTGTATGTCTGTAGCTTTGAACTGGTTGATCACTTTCCCTGTTCTCCTGATAATCATCTGTTCCCCAACACGAAAAAACACTTGGCTGGGAATCAGTAAAGCAGTAATGATGGCATCATATCTGCTGCTGATGACTTCTTTGATCAACAGGATGAAAGCTTCTTCACCAATGGGATCCAAGTGCTGCAACACCAATGGAAGAGTTGGTTGATCACATTCCATGACAGTATCTTGGTTAGCCTATGAACTTTTCAACCAACCCTCGTATTTTATTTCACACACACACACACACACACATACATATATTCATGGTTCTGAAGATGCTTACTTACGTTATTTTTACTCTAGACATTTCCTGATCTATTTTTGACTTACCAAAGATAATGTCCTTTAGTTAAGTCTTGGACAAAGAAAGCCCATATCTTGTAGGGTCTAATAAAAAAGCATTAGCAAGCCATGTCCCAAAGTTGGAAGATACATCGCCTCTAATAAGGTCCATGGCATGTCTAGAGACTGAAATTTCTCCTAGATTGTCTCCTTGGCTCAAAACTGTCATCAGTTGTTTCTTCATGGGAAGAAATTATTGGAAAAATATTTGATGTAGCGACAACATGTGTAGAATCCTGTTGTTGCTATCTATTAATCTGCCTGTCTAATCCCTCTGCTTTAGTTACAAGTTTTTGATTACTTTTTTGACCAACAGGATGAAAGCTTCATCACAAATGGGATCCAAGCACTGCAACACCGATGAAAGAAGTGTGCAGACCCCAAGGTGGAAAATGCTGAAAAATAAATCAGTTGGTCACATTCTATGAGATTATCTTGGTCAGCCTATGAATTTTTCAGCCAACCCTTGTATATCTCATGTTATTAAGATTATTTCCATCAATAATAAGTTCTAGTAGATCTTCTAGTTTTCTAGGAATTGTTTAACTCTATAGGTTAAATAAAATAAATTGAGAAAATGTATCATTACCTTACTTTTCTTTCTATTTTTGTACATTAATTGGGCTTGTTCTCTATTGACATGCAGTTCTCAGCGGAGGCTGCAGATTATATGAACAATAATAGTAATATTAGCCATTTCCTTATAAGGAAACATTTGCATTCATCGACCAAGCAGCCAGTGCTACTTTCAGTTGAAATTTATAAAATCTTTCCTTTAAAACAAGTTTTCAGAAAAATAGGTTTCTCAAGTCCAGTAGCTGCTATCACTCCAGTATTGATTGGGGTTCCTACCTAATCTTTTATTTGAAGTAGTGTAGAATGTCAACATCTTGAATATGCCATTATTTTGTCTTTGAGTTATATGTGCTATCCATTTTAGTTGTTGCAGTTGTTGGAAGTTTTCAAGTGATGTGGTTTCTGTTATTTGATACAGGTCTTTGTTTGTAATTCTGTAGCCCGAGTCCAAAATGTTTGAAGAAGGATGATCCTCATTAAAACCTACAGGCTTCATTCACTCAAAGCCATTTCTAACCATTGAACTGAAAAAGCAGTTGTATACAACTGATAGTTTAGATATTTCTGAGTTTGGTGGCATACATGGGATCCATATGAGAACCTTTCCCTTACCAGTCTCGAGTTCTGGTTTTGTAGTAATTTGCATTGTTGAGCGAAACTACTGTGTGTGCAGCCATTCCCATGTTCAATTTCCTTGAAGCTAAATTTGTTATAACAGGTCCATGCCTTCTGACATCCAGGTAATTATCTTTTAAAACTTGTAATATCTATTCCTGATTCAGTTGCATTTCAACTGACATCTTCGTCTGAACTGTGAAATTTTACTTACTATTTATTTCCTTTTTTTGCTTCTTCTTATCTTCAATAGGAGTAGATAGTTTTGCTTATCACCTAGTTCACACTCTTCCCTGGGCTTTTTAGCAGGATTAGAGGTTTATCCCTTGTCCAGGATTGGGTTTCTGGTTCCTTCTAAAGTCAATGATTAAAAAAAAAAAAATTTCAAACTGAAATGTATTTGCAGTTTATGCAACAAAGTTTTTGTATGTAAAGTTGTCTGCAAATTGATTTTTGTGGAATTATCTTTTCAGAGTAGACAGTCTGTTTATTAAAAATAGACACTTCTCTGATATAGAGAAAGTTCATGCATTTTAGTAAATGTCATTACTCACAGTTTAAAGAATAACAGGAAGTACAAGTATATATTGACATTGACAAGGTGGCATATAGTTTCAGTTGTCAGTGAGCTTTTTGACCTCTACTTTGCCTCCTGTTTTGTGCTTGGTATAAATTTGTTTAGATGAGTTGGCATTTTTGAGTTGATTGACCGTGACCTGTTGCAAAGTTTCATATTTATCTGTTCCCAGGGAAGACAAGCTTTGAGGTTTTTGAATTTACTCAAGCCTATAGAAAATGGTTCAGAATTTTTTTCTGCTGTGTCCACAGATTTTTAATCTTATTTATGGCTAATTTCTTTAAATAATGTACTGAAAATTGTTTGTAATATGTGACGATAATTATAAGCAATTAAAGTAAGTAACCAAGTAATCATTTTAAGTTCTCTGAATAATGGTGTCTTTATAAAATAGTATGCCAATATGAATAAACATACATATGGGAATTTTTTTATAAGTTTGATTCACAAGAAACAAAATAGTCCTGCTGTACAGAAAATTATTTCAATATTATTAAGCATTCCATACCTTATAGGCACCAGGCTGGGGTTAACAGGAATTAAAGGGAATAATTTAATCATGTTGACACTTGTATTTGGTAAACAAGAGTAGCTTATATGACCAAGACGGACTGCCCAGATAAGGACAGTCCCAACTAAATATGACAAGCCTCAGAAAACAGAATGTTCTAATTTGTTTTTTTACAGCTTAGCAACATTTTGCAGGTTATTTAAAGACAGAAAATATTTTTAGATTGTAAGAATTCTTTTTGGAGATAATAATGATTTATTGGTATAAGTCCTACTAATTAACCCATAGCTGGGGGGAAGAAGAGGTAGTGTCATACCTTTCCCAAGGGTACATAATGTATTTTGCTGCTTATAAAATACTCCAATGCATTAGACACACCCCACAAAATTTTGAAGGAAGAAATCAGAAAAATGTTTTCTCCTTGTACTTCATAACCCTCCCCTCTATACCTAATTTTACTGACTGACTAGTATATTTCAGCATAAAAACCTGACTAATCATGGCAAATTTATCACAGACCGAGAAGAAGTACCAAATTTATGGTAACTATTTGAATGCAATAATTAGAAGAGAAATTAAATCACCGACTTTCAATTTATCGGATGCAAGGTGTTTTTTAGACATATTCTATAGGAAAAAATGTGTGTTATAAGGATCAAAATATGGTAAGGAAATATAACGAACCCAACTGGAATTGGAACTTAGCTCTCAGATTTCCAATTCTGAGCAGATTTTATTTTTAATTTCTTCTTGAGTAGACATAACTTTTTTGTACACCATCATATTTATCTCTGTTAGCCCATATCTATCTATCACTCTCTGTTAGTCCATATCTATATATTTAGATAGCTAGCTATTGCTATCAGTCCATATCTATCACTGTCAGTATGTATCTATATTTATCTTTGTCAGTCTATATCTATCTATTTATCTCTGTCAGTCCATATCTGTCTATCCATATCTATCTCTGTTGGCCCATATCTGTCTATCTCTCTCTCTCTCTCTCTCTCTCTCTCTATATATATATATATATATATATATATATATATCCTATTCTGTTCATATCTATCTATCACACCACCTAGATATCAAAGCTTATAGCACCTGGTATTGCCAAGATGTCATCCATTTACGTACTGACCAGAACGTCTTCAGTTGATTTAAAAAAAAAAAAAAAAAAGAATGATAATACTTTTGCTACACCCCAATATCATATTCATTGTTCCTTGAAATCACACTGATCACTACATTCATAAACTGCGTTATCTAATTGCCATCAAAGAATAGTTCTTTTTCTTTTTCATCTATTGATTTATTGATCTTACTGTCAATTCTTAATGTCAATACTAATTGCATTTGTTGTAGGTTTCTGAATATGCACTCACTGTCGGCCCCCCCCCCACTAGATTCCTTTTCTCTAACTTTTGCATGTAGTCATCACCTAATCGCTTCTCATTTAGTTCTTCTCTAACAGAGAAAACCACTTGTAGATTTTAAATCCGAGCTGAATTATCTATTAGCAGAAAAAAAGATCTTTTTATGTATAATTGAAAACTCTTTTCGAAAAAGTTAATTTTTATTGTGATGGTGGCTATATCTATTTTTTTTTTTTTTTTTTGGTGGCGAGGGGGGAATGAATTGATACAATGGCTGTGGAGAAGTGTGCAGAGGTAGATAGAATGCAAAATAGTGCATAAAAGATGCACGTCTATCCATGTACATGAATACATATGCAACTAATGGAGCCAAAGTTAAAGAAAAGATGCATTTGACTAATAGAATGCAACAAAGAAGAGAAGCTTTGTCTTTTGTGGTTTGCTCAAATTGTTAAAATATCTCCTGCTATGATGGTATATCGATCTGAAGAGGAGTTGAAAAGTTCTCGGCCTGACCAGCTTGAAGATGCTGGTCAGGCCCAGAACAAACAGCAAATTTTATTTTTGGTTAGACTGGGAAATTTTTTTTTTGTATAACGCATATCTATCACTGTCGGTCCATATCTCTCTCTCTCTCTCTCTCTCTCTATATATATATATATATATATATATATAGAGAGAGAAGAGAGCTGTCTGTTCAATATGTATCTTTCTATCTCTATTCAGCATCTCTTTTTCTATCTATCCCTGTTTAATAACTCTCTCTATGTATCTGTCTCTGTTCGGTACCTCACTTTCTGTCTGTATGTTCATATTGATCTCCTTATGATCAGACATATCGGTCTCATTCAGTTTCTCTCTATGTAATTATTGATGTCACTGCTTTTATATATTTTCATCTAAAAAAAAAAACAGTAACCCTGTCAGTAGAATCTATCTATCTATCTATCTATCTATCTATCTATCTATCTATCTATCTATCTATCACCGGTTCCTATATGATCACTAAAATTACACAACACCAAGCCCAGTCAGTACCTATATGGGTGACCACTTGGAAATGCCAGGTGTTGTAAGCTTGGATGTACAGATGGTGTAATGGATAATGACTTGGAATTGTTCATGAGAGACCTAAATAGATCTATCTATCTATCTATCTATATATATATATATATATATATATATATATAGCTATAATAAAAAATGAGGTAAATAAAATACACATATATACATGTTTATTTTTCTCCAATCATATATTAGTCACAGTTCAATTAATTTGAACAGATTGATCTGTTTGCCTCTTTGCCTAGAATTTGTCATATTTTGCTGTCTGTGAAAATCAACCCACCAAGAAATAAACCCATTTTCTACCAATTTCCTCTCTTGACAAACACACATATAATGAGATGGGCACTGATCGTTTAAGCATTCCCTACCACATCCCAAATGAATCTACTAATAGATGACAAACATCCTGAGGCCAATGAACTGATGATGAGCAAGGCTATGCTGATGACATAGATATTCATAGTTGGGATAAGAATCATCTTGAACAGAAAATCAACATCCTCTTTCAAATAATCCAAGAAGTCAGACTCAAAATAAATCTTTCCAAGGCAGAAAATTAGTATTTGGAATTGAAATGAAAGCAATGATGGTACCTACCCTGAATCCATTATAAAAAATTCAAGATGTAGAATTACTAACTACCAAATACTTCAAATACCTTGGTGTATGGATCAGTTACAACAAATTTAATATAGGAGAAAAGGAAATTGAACATAGAATAGGCTGTGCCCGAGGTAGTTTCACTAAACACTACCAATTGCTCCAAAACCAAAATATCAACCTGAAAACCAGAATCATATTCTTAATATGAATAACAGATATGGATGTCATGCATGCCATCAAACCTGTTTTTTTAAACAGGTTTGATGGCATGCATGACATCCATATGACAGTCAAAATGACAGTCAAATGACATATCAAAAGTATACAATTACTTTCTAAGATCAATCGTTAATAATATCTTTGAGCAAGTGAAGCTCGATGCTATTGGAAAAGACCATCCTTCTTTGAACCTTGAAGACTGATGCTACTGAATCCCAACCTGCACCAAATAATAGAAACGGCATCACTTCAGGACTACCAACAGCAGTAATTAAAATGGATAGCACATATAACTTGAAGAGAAAATAATGACATAATCAAGATGTTGATGTTCCACACTACTTCACACAAAAGGTTAGGAAAGAAACCCCCAATGTGATGGAAAGTGTGATAACAAATACAGGACTTGATGAACCTATTTTTCTGAAAAATTATTTTGAGAGAATGATTTTATAAATTTTAACCAAAAATACTACTGGCTGCTCAGTCAATGAATACCAATGTTTCCATTTCCATTCCATACATTCCTCTAATATTGGAGTAGGACACCACATATATAAATGGTATATCTGGAAAGCAATTTTTAATTTATGCTGTTTTGGTTAAAGACCAATAAAACTTTGATTAACAGTATTTTAGTTAATTTCTCTATAGGTCAGACCATTTTTCTTGTTTTCAGGAATAAATTGACTAGTGACTTTTGAACACTTTCAGGTTTCATGAATCTTAAGAGGTTTGGTTTGTTTAATGGCACATGAATCTTAAGAGGTTTAGTTTGTTTAATGGCACATGGATCTTAAGAGGTTTGGTTTGTTTAATGGCACATGAATCTTAAGAGGTTTGGTTTGTTTAATGGCATACCAAATTTAATATGAAACTTTTATTCTCTTATTATCTTTGGTATTTTTTTCTTACAAAAATATATTGTTCATATTTATTTATTTTTACTATGAAAATGTATTGCTGGTAATTTCTTCCAGAGTATTTTTATATTTTCCTGTTTTGACCCTAGTTTAAGGTTTCATTATTTGCCCATAGCTGAGACCCTAACAGGTGCTACCACACCAGGTCAGGATTGACTTGGAAACCACAGCAATTAAGAGGTGGTTCCACACCCTTGAAAACCTCCTGACCAGAGGCCTTGCTGGATGTAGTTTTTCATCATACCCAGGATAAAATCTTAGAAAATAATTTTTTGTGGATTGATAATGTTTATACATATGCATTGTGTTTTCTTGGTGCTTTTCAAGGGACACATTTTTATGCGTTTGTGTGTACCATTTTATAAGTTTTCTGAATATCATATCTTTAAACATCAGTTTGTAACATCCTGATGATTTTTTTTGTTTGTTTTATATTTTTAATATATTGGTTCTGAAATTGGATAAAATATTGTTGTTGCTTGTTTCTGATTTATCTATGAGGAGCTCAAGTGAATTGTATATAGCCAATCAGCACAACAAAAAATTTGGAAAATACTCATCCATAACACAAAAATGTTATATCTTATGAACTCTAAGAGAAAACAACTACAAATATTGGAAGCCTTAACCATAAAATACAGCCATCAATAAAATGTAATGCAATCTGGGAACAGACAGGCAAACTAAACCCCATACTTAAAAAAGTAAAACAGAAAACGTGTGAAAAATCTTTTCTTTAGGCGCGTATCAATGTCTATGGGTTATTTAATGCCAAAATCTAAACATTTTTACACAATTTTATTTATTTGTTATTTTTGGATATAATAATGCTTTAGTAATACACGTTATATTAATTAAACCATAACTGGGGAGGGTAGAGGTGGATCCATCACTTTCCCAATGGTATTTGTGCATAAGTGGATATACTAAGCGAACTGGTGAATAATAAGAATTAGACAAGCTATCCCTAGACACTGATAGTGGAATGAGAACAGTTTAACCCCATAGATTAAATAAAGGGTTCTGTTCAGAATCTCCTGTAAGTTACCCAGATTGATATGCATCTGATGAAGGCTGGAGAGCACAATGGTCAAAACATTGTGATGACAACAACAAAGATGAGGAAAATAGCCCGAATGTAAATAGTGTAAATAATGATAACTCTTTATCCCAGAAATTCAGACATAAATTATTTTTTGTAGGTTCATGGGATTGTCTCTTGAGGTATGCAGTGTACTTGTTTAGTGAGTTTCATATGTTACTTGTATTCCTGTATGATCACTGAGGTTAAGCAATATTGAGCTTGGTCAGTACCTAGATGGGTAACCGCTTTGGATTAGTGGGTGTTGTAATGGATAATGGCTTGGAATTCTTAATCAGAGAGTTGAGTTACAATTTCCTCCCACCAACTATGGGTTAAATAGTAGGATTTGTCTCTGGAGAAATTATTGCTATTTTGAAAAATTGTTAATGCAATATTCACTCAAAAAAAATATTTTCACAATCCAAAATATTTTTGAGCTTTAATTAACCCACAAAAAGTTGATAATCTGTAAAAAAAAAAAAAAAAAAATCAGTCTCAGCTCAGGGATTGAACTCACAAATTAATACTTTAATATTCTTTGTTTTAAGTTTTTTTTTGTTTTTGTTTTTCATCCAGCCCATTTTTATAGATGTTCTACAATTTTCCTAAATCTCTTCTCTGCCCCCACCCAGGACAGACTAGGTCCTATAGCCTTGGGTGGCAACCAGGCTACCACAGAAAAAAATGCCAACCTATTGTGGGAAAATCTTCTGCCTCGTCAGTCATGAATTGAAAGCAGCATGATCACCCAAGCATGTATCACATAGCATTTAACTGACTGACTGAACATAAAATATATGCTTAATGTTATATATCTGTATGTAAAGAACTTCATGCAATCATTCACATATATTTATACTTGTGTAACATGCAAATATACAGCCACATGTATGCTTAGAAAAAAGCTGACTTAATTTCCTTTTGTTTCTAAATTTTCACTCAATAAGATTCCGAAATTTGTGACATGATTCTTTTTCCCTGTTTACATCTGTATGTGGTGCACATGGCCGAGTGGTTAGAACGTTCGCTTTCTGACTATGAGATCTATGTTCAAATCTTACCAGGGTCGATTTGTCAGGAAGAGGACTTCCTGAAGTTATCAGTCTGGAGGGTGGACGATACCAGCTTTTGGCACCTTCGGAAATGGGTTGACCTAAGCCTTGTGAATGAACTTGGTGCCATAGATAGCTGTGCTGGCATGAAGTCACAAGTCATCATGACCGAGGGTTTGAGTGTGCTGGTGTTGTTCACATTGTTGCTCATTCTAGATAACACACTCTCTCCCAGAAATTGTAACTAAAGTCTGCCCAGCATAGTTGCATTATGGACCACAGGTTGGCTCTGTGGGTGTTGAACAAACACAAATGTGCCTGAGTGAGAGTCTGCAATAGGGATTGGCTAACTGCCCTAGTAGATGGGTGTCCTCGAATATGAGTATCCAGCTTATTATTATGTCGGGGAAGGCTTATTCTCTTCTCTGGGAGCTGCTTTCACCCCAGGAACAATTTTGGAAGCCTATCACTATTTTTATGGCAAATGTTCAAATGAATTAAACTCTTTAGTTCCATCAGTTTTTACCTTTACAGCTAGGACACACAATGCTACTTCCACAGAGGCAAATCACTCTTATTTCCCCAATATTCTAAATCTAAGGAGAAAGTTCAATTCAGACAGTTTTTTTCCCCAAAAACTTGTTTTGTAGAATATGCTCATATGTGGATATCCTATTGAAAACCACTTTGTTCATAAGAATTTGACATTTTTTAGAGGTCATATTAAAGAACAATGATCATAGTTAGACATTTCTACTGGTTAAGGTTAGGTAATATTTTTATTTATTTTTTTTTTTTAAATCATTTCACCCCAAGCAAAATGATAATGCCATTAGTAATGCAGGGTGTTACAGATAGTGAAAGAGAACAAGAATGAGAAGATTGAAAATGGCAAGGATTGAGGAAAGGACAAAAAAAGGCATGGCATTCAAGAAGGCAGAAGATGGCGATTGACATTACATTTAAATTTTTGGAAATTGTAGTTGTCAGGGAGGCAAGACATTGGAAGGGAGTTTCACAGGTTGGAGGTGTGAAAAAAAAAACTATTACAGTAGAATTGATGGTTGCATCTAGATAGTTCAACATTAAAAGAGTGGGACCTAGTTGCCAATCTTGTAGCAAACTTAAATTCCTGCAGTCAAGACACTAAGGAAAGAAGCTCATCAAAGCAGTTACCATGAAAATATTTGTAGAAAAGAAAGAGGGAAGTTACGTCTCCTTGGTCAAACAGTGACTGAAGTCAAGATGCCTGTTCAAGCTCAATTACATGACAGATTCTTTTTTGGATTTTGTCAAGAAACTCTAGATGTATAGTAGGAGCAACTAACCCAATATGGCAGAAGTATTCAATACATGGATGAATGTTAGATTTATAAATGTGCAAGATGGATTCTGACGAGAAGAATTCTCTGGCATGACACTAAACTAATACCTTTAGCCCTCGAGTCTTGTATTATGTGAATTTTATAACTAAAAATAAAAAAAAAATAACTTTTGTCCTCATTAAAACTGTGGCACAGTGGAGTAATGGATAGCAGCTCAGATTGAGGAATCAGATAGCCAAGTTCGAATTCCGGTCGGATATATTACATTCTGTTGGTGCCACCCACCTTCTCATCAGAATGGACTGATCTCTCTACTACTAATAGGACAGTTCTATAGAGTTCTAGAAGATCAGGTGACCATCACACTTCCGTCTCTCTACCGGAAGATACAGTTGGACTTTATACTCTTTCTGATTGTTACTAACCTGCGTTCGTTTGACTACTAATCTCTCTGTTGTAAATACCTCTTCAGATATATTAGTATTTTTCCCTACGTATGTGTTTGTCCTTATTTCAATACACGCACAGGGAAACACTCAACATCTCAACACATTTACTTATGTGCTAATACCCTTGGGAAAGTTATGAATCCTCTTCTTCTCTCCCCTGCTATGGGTAAATAGTAGGACAGACTGGGTTCTGTAGCCTTGGGTGGCAACTGGTCTGGTAGAAAGTAACTTTGAATTCAAAACTGTATTATCTTGATGATCCAGGCTACGGTCAAATAATGATGAATGATGATGAAAACTGCGTTATGAGGAATGTTTTAAATTTACAAATGGTTTCTGTCTAACTCGACTTTTCATGAATATTTCAGAGTTACTTAGCAAAGAATCATTTAAGCTTCAATGTCAGTTTTTGGATGATTGTTTGATTGATGCACCAGAGAGCAAGAGGAAAACAAATTAGAAGTTAATTGGTCTCATTCGAGGAAAACTTTGCCTTAGTTCTTATCAATGATAATATTCTTAATCACTGCAAATCCTACATTTGGAGTTGTGTTCAAATGTACTTTAAATGACTTTTGTGACTTTGTATTTAACCTTCACTATGGTACGAATAACTATTGTATCAGGAATTGTCAAGAATTAGTTTAACTTTGTTAAAGTTTTCACATGAAATTTGCTTTACACATTTTCTCTGACATTTTAACTTAAATGGATTTGGTTCTATTTGAAAGGCTGATGAAAAAGTTGTAAAGGTTTTCTGTTAATGGATTTAAATGCTAATCTGCTTAATAGTATCGTACCATATTGTTACTATAACAAGATAACAGAAAGAAAACTAAGAATTTGTTATTTTTTAAGCTTTGAACTTTCAAAGAAAAAAAAGAAGTCCATCAAGTTCACATCACAAGAATAAAACTTGGTGACTAAATATGGTCATTTATTCCTTATAGCTGTTCTCTAATTCTTCATGAAAATGTTAATATTGATGGTACTCTAGCCTCAAAAAAGAAGGGCTTGCAGCCATATAACACAGAAACACCGGTTCCCGTACAATCACTAAAGTTAAGTAATGGTGAGCCTTGTCAGTACCTAAATGGGTGACTGCTTGGAGAGCCAAGTTTCATTTTTCACTTGTGTTCATTATTTTTGTGACGTACGGTGGCTGTTAATAATTAAGTATAACTCAATACTTCAATGTTAAGATAAAACAGTATTTAATTACTGTCGAACAATCGTGGTCAAGATAAACACTCAGTTGTAGAGCAAGCTGAGTGAAAACTAATTCAACATTGAGACAGAGAGCTATTTATGGCGCAATGGAGCATCTCATTATGCTAAAGTGGGATAGTCCATTGCTTGGGCTGTGATTGGCTGCTGGTACCTGAGTGTAAGTATTACTATATAAATACTAGCATGATTTCTCAGTTTGCTGGGTTTGTATTAAGTTACAACCTGCTTTATTTTTGTCTGCCAGCTGGACGCTAGTTGGAACTCTTACGCCGGTAAGTGCTTTTTATTATTGTTATTCTACAATTACAGCCACAAATAAAAGATTAAGAACAAAGAAGTAATTCAACCAAAGATAATTAACCATTAGTGAATACTTTGGTAGTAGCACGGCTTGGCTTAACATCCGGTAAATCCTAAATCAAACCCCAAATCATCAGTGCACAATAATTCACTCTAATTTGACTTGATAGTTCCACTCAATAATCATCACAGTCAGTAGCCTGACACCACTATTTATACACCTGGTGCAAAAGTGTCATGCTCAAACCTTATTTTTGGTAGTTATTCATTCTCTTCGTATATTATATTCACTTACATACAAATGCCCTTAGGAAAGGTATGAATTTGCCTCTTCTCCTCCCAGATATGGGTTTAGTAAGACTTGTATCACTAAACTATTATTATTTTAAAAAATAATGTTTACAATCTATTTTCTGGCTTTAAATAACCTGCAATGGGTTGATAACCTGTAGAAAACAAATCAAAGATGCACTCCCAAGTTTGACTTGGGAATGCTTCTTTGATTGATTGATTTGGGAAATTTTGGAAAAAAAAGTATCAACATATAAGTTACAATTTTGGATCTCTCAACAAAGTAACCTTTGCCCTCTATGATGCAGATTAAATTTCCAAGACATTTCAAGAACAAAGTAGTGTCTTGGAATAAGAAATCAGAAAGTTGAGTTTAAACACTCACTTATTTTCTTAGGAAATGTATGAATCCATTTCTTTCTTCCAGCTATGGATTAAATAGCAGGACTTGTATTGGTGGTGTGGGGGGGAATCATTGTTATTCTCTAAAAAATGTTAATGAAATATTTATTCACAGAATATAATTACTCGGACAATCCAAAATTAGTGTTAAAGAACTAAAAGGGTTGATAAGCTGTCAAAAATTAATCAAAGTTCAATACTAAAAAATATGGTATATTTTATTTCTTTTCTCTTGGTTGTAACCTTTTCTGCATTGTGCATCATGTTTAAAAAATAGGTAAGTCTGTGGCAGGAAAGCTGCTTCACTATCTCATGCTAGGTCACGCAATTGTAAGTCTGTCATTCATCTATGTATCAAATATTGCTGCTACATCTTGTCAGACTATTCTGCTATGTGTCTCAAGATTCTTGACAAAATCCAAAGAATCTGCAATATTTTCATTCCTGACCTGGCATCCCAGCTTCAACCATATTCCCACTGTCATAACATAGTTTCCCTATACCTTTTCTATAACTATTATTACTATTGTTACTATGAGTTTTGCTCTTTGGTACCTTGACTTCATAAATTTAAGTGCTGTACTAGATTGGCAGCTAGGTCTCATAATTTTACTGTTGCAGCTGCTAGATATAAGCATAGGTTTTATATTAATAGTTTCTTCACTCATGTCTGAACAACTGCTGAACTCTCTTCCAGCTTGTTCCTTCCCTGCAAACTGTAAACTTAAAAAAAATTAAATCCTATATCAATAATCATTTTTGGTTACCTGGGGAAACAAGGTCAAATTATAAACTTCAATTCGACCTTGTCTACCGAACGCTCCTTTGTGGCCGATCGGTAAGGCACGTCAGCGTAAATGACGGTTCCGTATAGGATGCATGTTCGAATCCTGTCAAAGGATGAATATTTTCTATGAAAATTTCTCGAACATTCAGGCGGTAAATGTTATTTAATACTGTTTTTTTTATAAACAGAGCATTTACTTAAATACTTGTATCTAAAAAAAAACGCTAAACATAAAAATGTCTTTAATAAATAAATTGTCGGACTTTGTCCATTTTTTATATATATATATATATATATATATATATATATATATAAATATATATTGTTAACTTATTTTTTATACTGATAATTTTCAGTTGTCTGGACAACTGGACAGGATCAGTATAAAAATAAGTAGACACAAAATGTCTATATTATTCAATGAAACATGTTTGAATGAAGATATTCTGCCTATATATATATATATATATATATAATGTAGAGAGAAAGAGAGATTAAATAGGCCAGTTAATGAAATTTGAAAGATAAAAAGCCAAAAAATGATACCAATATTGTCAATACCAGAAAGCTGAGTTCCAATTCCAGTCAAATCCATTACATTCACTTACATGCTAATACCTTTGGGAAAATCTGTCTATATTTCTGAGATGAGGTATCATGTACATTATTTACATTATTCAGACTATTGTCCGCATCTTTGTCGCCATATTTATCACAACGTTTCAGCTGTTGTACGCTCCGGCCTTCTTCAGGTGATTGGAATGTCGAACTGAACCCTTTATTTCGCTCACTGTTCTAGTTCCACGTGCCATGTTTGATGGATGTCAGCTATCAGTTATCTCCTGTTAATTTTCCCTCTGGATCTAAAGGCGTTGGTTAGATCCAGTGACAAGACCCAAAGAGTGTGAGTTCAATACCCGGTTAAGGCAGTGGAGAACTTTCAGGTAAAAGCGGAGATTTCCACATTATTAAAAATAATTAATTTTTTCCTTATGTTTTTCAATGTTAAATATTCTCGATATGAGACATTTTCTGTTTTCGTGTTAGTAATCCGAATTTCTTTCTTGAATTGGCAATGAAGAGTTCTGCACGAAGGATCATAATACAATTAAGGTTGATCCAAGAGAAATGATGAATTACTTACTCTAAATAAATCCACATTACAACCAAAAACGTTTGTGGCACCTCTCTTCTCTTCTTTTTAATATATATATATATATACTGGGCATAATAACAAAATTGTCTAATTATTAGATTAAGGTCTGAACTGTTGTATCCTAGAAATGATTAAAGTTATCTTAATAGAATTTTCTGAGGATTTTATAACACTACTGGATTCTACTTTGAGAAATAATTATATATAATTACTCACTTTCCAAATCTGTCATAAACTAAAATCACATGTTCATCATTAATTAATCATAGCTAAGAATCAGAAGCTCATGAAGGATTGAAATAAAGTTTATATATATATATATATATATATATATATATATATATATATATATATATATATATTATTCCAGGCTCATTTTCCAACTTATTCAATTGATCTCTTTAGCTCTAAGTTGAAATGATGACCCCTCTTACTGTTGTGAATTCCTGATCCAGTTTTCTTCTTTACTGTTTCCTCTTTTGTTAAACTTATTTAACATTCTCTTGATGGTTCTTGAATGGACTTTGAAAATGGAAGCCAGAGTATGTATGTTGGTACCATTACTGAAGGCCTGAATCAGTCCATTGCTCATTTGCCATTGCTCACCATTGCTCATTTGGGAAGTTAGTGGAGCTGACACAAAACAATTTTAACCTGTTCTCTTTCTAGCTGAACAATTTGACTTTTCAGTGATTCTTACAACAGATGGTGTCAAGATGGCTAAACGTCTCATGTGAAAGCCTGGAAAAAAGAAACTCTATTAGTATTAGTTTAATTGTTTTTTTTTGTATATTAAACATTTTGTGGGAAGGATACTTATGCTGTTACATGATTTGGATAATTTTGCTGTTACACCTGGTGTGTGTGTGTGTGTGTCTGTATATATCTCTATCTATAAAAGGCAGGATGTGTGTGTGTGTGTGTGTGTGTGTGTGTGTAACAAATGCACGGCCGCAATTTTCGACAGATTTGCACCAAAATTTACATGCTCAAAGTTAGCCAAGTTAGGAAGGCCAAGACCGACTTTGCATTTCCCAACTCCCATCGATAGTGGAAATAATCAATTTTTTCATGCTTCTATGGCAGTTTTCATGCAGTTTTCGGCTATTTTGTACTGGCCAGAGTGAGAGCCTATAGCTGGCTGTCATGAATAGGTAGCAAGATCCTATTGGCCAGCGTGAGAGCCAACAGCTGACTGACACGAATGCTAACTAGCATGCAAAAAAAATAGATAGTTGCATCCGTCACAAGTGGGAAAAATTTAAATCTTCATGGCACTTTACTCCAATTGGCTCATTCGCTTACTTAAACTCAATGTTGATTCTGATTCCGCAGAACTGGGTTGGGTGTGAAAAAGTATTTGTTGTTAACATTCTTTTTTCATTCGGTTTTTCCAGTTACGAGTCCTTTTTTAAGCTGATCGTTTTGTGTTCATTTTGTTTAGTTCTTTTTTTCATAACAGATTTAATGTTTACTATAGAGCTTAGAAAAAATTTGCAGTGTGAGGCAAGAAGTAAGGCATGTAGCAACATCAGCACAGCAAAGGGCACCCCTTTAAAAGCAAGGAAGGGCAAAAACGTTTTAAGTCAAGTGATAGCGATTGCTGTATGAGTTGTATGATTTTTTTAATCAAGCACGGACAACACCAGACCATGCTGCTAGTATATATATATATATATATATATATATACACACACACCCACACACATACTATAGATCAAGTTTGGGGCCACACTCAGGATTTTCAAGAATCACCCAAAACTTGAAAGTTGCATGCCTATTTCAGAAATAATTTACAAGCTTACTTCAGACTAGAGGGCCACTCTTTTTTGTGTGTGTTTTATCATATATTGAATAATAATAATAATTTGAACATCTTGAAGGTAATTGACAGTTTGGCATAACAGTATGCTTCACAAGATGAAGGCTATGGTATTTCTGAACAAATTTTTTACCTGATTCAGTTTTCTTATCAAATTGTGAAATGAAAGTTGTCCTGAATGGCCACTCTTCTAGATCTTTTTGCATTAACACAGGTGTCTCCCAACCAGGGCTCTATCCTTGGACCTATGTTGATCCTTATTTTCATCATTAACCTTCCTGATAGCTTCAGCTTTCAGCTATGTATCTATGTTGATGACACAATTTACTTCCGTCCTAATAGGAAATCCGATCAATCCAATAGTCAGATTGGCATCTGATCTGAAAAGGAACCTAAAACCTGCTGTTCAATGGGGTAAAGAATGGCTTGTTAAATTTATCACCTCCAAAACAAAACGGCATTCTATTAATCATCTGAGAGCCCCTTTTCTGCCTTTCATCAAAAAGGCTGATGCTAACCTCCAGAAGAGTGACTCATTGCACTTTCTCATGCTAACATTTTCAGATGACATGAAGTGTAAAGATTATATTGAATTAATTGCTAGGTTTTCTACTCTGAAAGTTGGTTCACTGTGCCGTACTAAACAATTTTATATATTTATGAGTCAACCATTATTCGATGCTTAGAATATTGCTGCCACATATGGTTTGGTGCTTCTGCTATATATTTAGAAATTCTTGATAAAGTCCAAAGAAGTATTTGCGATGTTATTGGTCCTGAACTGGCATCCTGGCTTCAGTCACTTTTACATCAGTATAATGAATCTTTTTGTGCCTTTTTGTATAAATACTTTCATGGTAATTGTTCTGATGAACTTTACTCTATGGCAAACATTGTTATTTTATTGCCCCACACAGACAAATTGTACATATGGGAACTATTTAGGACTACATAGAGACTTTGAGGTGTTATGGTGACTGTAGTAAA
Source organism: Acanthosepion pharaonis (assembly GCA_903632075.3). NCBI lineage: Eukaryota > Metazoa > Mollusca > Cephalopoda > Sepiida > Sepiidae > Acanthosepion > Acanthosepion pharaonis. Next base: position 657,787 of record CAHIKZ030000942.1, read on the forward strand.
AATGCTAAGTAAGAATGTATTGTTTTGGTATAAGGAATGCTGTGGTATGTTTGGGTCAGTAATCATGACTAGCTAATTTTAAGATAAGACAGATTGAAGACCAGCCTTCCCCTATCCCTCTTTTGGCCTTGTGCCACATTTTTGTATTAAAACAAATATTTCTTTATTCAATGGCACCTAGATTTTATTAATTTAAGAGCAGTACTAGATTGGTGGCAAGGTCTCATCAATTTACAGTTGTATTGGCTAGGTGCAAATGTAAGTAATTTGCTAACAGTTTCTTCTATCACACTTCTTGCCTGTGGAACTCTCTTCCTGCTTTTTGCTGTTCAGCTAACTTTGATCTTCAAAAATTTAAATGCAATGTCAATCATTATCTACTGTCTTTTTGATTCCTCTTCTTTTATTTTTCTTGTTCCTTAATAACGTTATTCTTTTTCTTATTCTTTCACTCTCAGTAACACCCTAGGAGGCACAGTGGCGTAATGGATAGCGGCTCAGATTGAGGAATTTGAGAGCCAAGTTCAAATTCCAGTCAGATCCATTACATTCACTTACATGCTAATACCTTTGGGAAAAGTATGAATCCTCTTTTTCTCCCCATCAGGAAAGACTGGGTTATATAGTGTCTGATGACAACAGGTCTACCACAAAAAGAAACGGCAACCTACTGCGGGAAAAAATTTGCCTCGTCAGTCATGTATCAAAAGATACATGATCACCTAAGTGTGTAACACACATAGCATATAACTGAACACTCTTTGTCTTAGTACCATAATTGACTTGCTTCGGCTGAAATGATTAAAAAGAATATACCATTTTACTCAGAGTGATCGCAAGTCAAACTTTTCATAAGAAATGATGTTTGTTAACTAATCTAATTAGATAATAAAATATTCTCAAAACATTGCATACAATTTCAGCAAGTTTCTTTAGAATTTGACACCAGATGTTGTCTTTGACACCAAGAGAGACTCGTGAAGACAATGGATATTCTCTGTTCATTCTATTTAATATGATGTAGGTGCGTGCACATATGTGTATATATCTGAGGCAAGAAATGGATTGGTAATTTTAATGCCTCCAAAGCAAAACTACTCTCTTTTAGTTGTCTCAGAGAACCTTTTTTGCCTTCCATCAATGTAGCTGATGCTAACCTTCAGGAGAGTGAGTCCTTGCTACTTCTTGGGACAAGCATTTCCCACTGATATAAAGTGGGAAGATTATATTTGCTAGGCCTATTGCTAGGAAAGTTGTTTCAAAGTGTCCTACTAGACATTTTTCTACTCAAACTCTATTTTACACATTTATAAGTGTAACATTTGTCCATGCACTGAGTATTGCTGTCATATCTAGTCTGCTGTTTCTGCTATGTATTTAGAGCTCCTTGATAAAATACAAAAAATATGCAATGTCTTTGATCCTGACCTGGCATCTCAGCTTCAGTGATTTTTTTTTTCCACTGCTGTTCTGAAGCTTCCCTGTACCTTTTCTATAAATATTTTCATGGAAATTGTTCTGATGAGCTTTATTCTTTGGTACCCAGACTTTATGAATTTAATCAGAATACTAGATTGGTAGTAAAGCCTCAATTTCTTGCAGTTGAATTGTCTAGATGTAACCGCAGGTTCTTTGTTAACAGTTTCTTCTCTTGGACTTCTTGCTTGTGGAACTATCTTCTGGCTTCTTGCTTTCCAGTCATCTTCAACCTTCATAAATTTAAATGCAGTGTTAATTGTTATCTTCTGTCTTCTTAACAAGCCAAAAAAGCCACTATACAAACAAACTCTTATTTAAAATAAAATTGGTCTACCATCATTTTATGTAGTTGGCCCAAAGCTTTTACAGACCAGTGTAGATGAGTAAAGACTGAAAAAGGTGAATATTTCTTATCATTTCACCCCAGGGTAAGACAAATAAACACCTTAATTCTAAATGTTATTCATTTTCTTTAATGCCTGGCTTGGGATGAAATTATCAGAAAATAATAATAATAAGGAAATTAATGACTTTGACTGGATAAAGTTTCTTTAAAATTTTAGCCCTTTTTGGCAAATTTATTTTGCTGTTAATGGTAGTCTTGGACTAGCAGATTTTGAATCTTAGGTAAGTCCCTCTCTAAAAATGGATACTATATACTAATGCTATACACTACTTAAATAGTTTCAGCATCTTAGCTTAATAGCCGTTATTTAAACCAAATAAGGTATGAAACCTTAAACTTTTGGCCTTCAGTGTATATATTATATATATATATATATACATACATACACACACACATTATCAGTTATATTCTCATTATAAACTGATAAGAATATTTCAAGCTCCTCTCTCAATGATGGCAACTTGCAGATGAAAGGAAATATATACACACACATTAAGACATGTCTCATTAAATAATTTAGACAAGTTTTGTCTACTTATTTGTTATAGGATCCTCTTGTAATTATGGACAATTTTCTTAGTATCCTTATTAAAGGAAGAAAGAAAATTAGCATGTTGATGCATATTCATTTTGTTTTGAGTACTTTCCACATTAGCACAATGTCGTCATTAGGGTCTTGTTTTTTTCTAAGACAAAAAATTGTTGTGTTCATCATTATATATACACATGTACAAACCATCCTTTGATTCTTTCATATTTCACTTGATAAACAGTGTGCACCAAGTAATTGAGAACAAATTATAATCTAGTGAAAAACAAAGATATTGAGAAGAAAAATACCAAAAAATATTTAAAAAAAGATATGTTAAATTTACAAAAAACAGAAAAAGAATGACTTCTGCCTGAATTTCTGGCATGAGAAGTTATCATTATTTACATTATTTACCTTCAAACTATTGTCCTCATCTTTGTTGTTGTTATCTCTAAATTTCTGGCATGACGAGTTATTATTAACACTTGTGACAATTGTCCTCACCTTTGTTTTTTATGAGGACAATAGTTTTGAGAGTGAATAAGTCAAAGGAGTGCTTCACTGCAGTGTTGGCATTGATCATATGTCTGGATCAGTTAGTTCTCATTCATATTTAGCCATGACATCTAGAAGCTTTGATTTCAATGAATCCTTGATATTGTAGGAGCCATTGGTTCATCTCCTTGCTGTATTAGTTCAGGGGATTCAGATCATGAGGGATCCTGTTGAGTGACATGATGTGGATTATCCTTTGCAGCCACTCCTGGATCATAGGGGTCATGTCGGAGGAAGCAGCTATCCCCCTTGTACCAAGGTTAGATCATAATGTCTAACACCTCAGTGCAGGGAGTAACATTGAACCTGAGGCTTTTCAGGAAGAAGTAGGTTGCTATGACATAACTCTTGGCGTTTACAACATGAAAGCTCAACAAAGATAATGTTAGCGGACATCACTGTGAGTACATTGTAGATTGCAGCATTGGTTCATGATTTTGGTGACATAGTAATTGTGAGTTCAATCTCTGGCCTGGGCAGTACAAATATAGATTCAGTGGAAACAAAGCAAGCAATAACCAAGCAATGATAAAAAAGAACAAAATAAGATATCTCTAGACATAGATGGCAGGATGAAAACAATCTGTGCCATAGATTAAATAAAAGTTCAGTTCAAAATCCTGGAGCATTATCTGGAATGGCTGACTCTAAAAGTTTATAGGGCACAACGGCCGAAATTTTGTGATAATAACAAAAATGAAGATATTAGTTTGAATGAAAACAATGTAAATAATGATATCTCCTCATCCAAGAAATTAAAATAGTAACTATAAGATCTTATTTCTATTTTCCAATTTATATAAGCTTCAAACTGTTTCAGGTGCTATTTTCTAAGTACATATGAAGTTTCATGGTAATGGCATCACAGAAATAGTTATAAAAGAACAATAATGGCAAATAGTATTTGCTGACTGCTGATTTAAGAAATTGGGTTCACTTCTCATATGAGAGTGCAAACATGAAAACTAAGACCTAACTAGTCAAAATAAATAAGTTTAAATTTTCTTTTATAAATATATAGGTGAGGAACAAGTGTTATTACTCTTAAATTTTCATTCTTCTTACTAAAACAGATGTCATTACATAAATATATGAAACTGAAAAACTAGGGTTATTCTCCTTGCATTGTTGCTCTTCTGGCCAAAACAAAAATGTTATTTCATTATATAAATATATGTAGCTGGAAAAACAAGGGTTATACTCCTTGTAGTGTAACTCTTCTGGCTAAAATAAAGATGTTATATAAATATACTAGCTGAAGTACCCACACCTTGCTGCATGTCACACATTTTTTTGTAAAAAAAAAAGGATGATTCATTTGTAAGTCTTTGTTATAATTTGTGGAGAAAAATAATGCATTACTCAATTATCTTACCGATGTGACCTCCATCTTCTAGCTTTCTCCATCTATATTTTAGATAGGAGTCATTCCCTTGTATAAATTTAAATTTAATATAAATCAAAGGGAAAAATATTTCAGTAGGGGATTTGTACAAACACAGCTTGATCTGACCATTTTGATATGCATTTAATGCAGTACTTGATTGAATGACTTGATGAGCAGATTTCAACATTGATATGACAGTAGAATTGTTGCAAGAAATATGTATTGTAAGGCTGTACCCACTGATTGGTGATTTCTTGCTCAATTTGACGTCCATATTGTCTCATTTTGATCTTGCCAATGTGACTGCCATCTTCTGGCATTCTCCTCCTGTATTTTGGATAGGAGTCATTCCCTTGTTCAAATTTAAATTTAATTTATATCAAAGGGGGAAAAGATTTTCAGTTGGGGGTGCCCCCTTTGATCAAAATGAAATATACTTATCCAAATACTCTGGGTAATATAGTTTCAGAACATATATGGTTATGGAGGTCTATCTCCAAAACCCTTGGAGGAGTTCGATAACATACAGACAGACAGAGGCTACAACTTTATATATAATCGGAAAACTAGAGTTATTCCCCTTGAATTGTCAAACTTTTAGCTAAAACAGATGTTGTTATATAAATATGTCACTGGAAAATGAAGGTTATTCTCCTTGAGTCATTAGTATCCAGATAAAGTAAATATCATTATATAAATATAGACAGCAGGAAAATGTGGCTTATTCTCTTTGAATTATCTCTTTTCTGGTTAAAACATAGATGTTGTTATATAGATATATGTTGCTTGAAAACAAGGGTTATTTGTCTTGAATTGTCTCTTTTCTGGCTAAAATATAGATGTCATATATATATATATATATATATATATATATATATATATATATATATATATATATATATATATAACTAGAAAACAATGGTTATTCTTCTTGAATTTTACTTTTCCAGATAAAGAAGACATTACCTTGGTTATCTAGCCTAGTAACATGTATGTACATTTTGCGTTGAATAAAGCCTTGTAATAAGTTTTTGCTTACATGGCATTTTCTTTAATAAGTTAGGATGGCTGGTTAAAGTTAGCCCTTTGAACCAAAAGAAATTAATCATCACAATGAGAATGGAAGAAATAATTTTGATAATGTTGATCTTGATATTTGAACTTGAAGATGATGATGTTTGAAAATAGTTTGAAGGCTTGCTGTTGAGAATGATAGAATTTATTGGAACAATTCTTATGTTAATACGATAAAACTTTAAAATGATAACATTGAATCCAAGGCTGATGATGACTATACAATTAAAAAAAAAAACAACTTGGCTAATCAGCAAGTGAGATTAACCTTTTTCTAAATCAGGTTAAGTATAGTTTATAAAAAAACAAACTAAATACCTACTAATGTAGCCCTCACATATTTGGGTCACTATCTTATGAGACAATGATATAATTACATCATTCAGGTAAATGTTTAATTTCTAAAATAACCCATCTCTGTCCTCAGGTAAAAACAAAGAATTTTTTTTGTCTCTGCATTTCTACCTGAAAGGTAGATACATCAAAGAGTTGATTACAATAATTCTTGGAATAAAGGGCTAAGGCTGCTGGTTTAGTAAGTCATCTTTCTATTCTCTGTATACTCAATTAATTTAAGCTGGTACCAAAATTAGTGTACTTTAGCAATTAAGAAAGCATTAGATAAAAATATGGAAAAAAGCTATGAAGAGGACGATACTAGTCTGAATAATTTGTGGAATAATGTCAGTGTTTAGAATATCAAACAGCAAAGATGAGAGAAAGTACAGACTAAAACATAATGACTGAAACAACAATAAGGATACAGGTCTATGTGGAATAGTGTCAGAGTGAAAGAGAAGGAGAGTGTTTCATCTTAGAATATCAGACATTCAGGGAAATGAGAGAAAGTACAAGCTGAAATATAATGACTGAAACAACAATGATGAAGATATTGGCCTAAATATTTTGTGGAATAATATATTCACTGGCTTGAGTGTTATCCATAAATTTATTTATAACATGCTGCTTATTTTAGTTAAACAGCATGTTATAAATAAATTTATGGACAATTTTTAAAGGAGACATTTCTTTAGCATGACCCAAGCATTTGGCCTACAAAAATAGCAGGAAACCTGAAGAAGGCTGCAAGGTACAAAGCTGAAACATCATGACTACAGTAATCAACATAGAGATAGCTGTTCAAAAAACTAAGTTTGTAGTAACTAGTGGAAAACCTGTTGTGCTAACATTTTTATGATAAACTTATTTATCAGTGTGTGCAAATGGAAAGATTTGAAATTGACAACTTTTCCATTTCATGGAATTAAATGCTAAACATTTCTATCTTCCCTTCACTGAAACCAAGTAACATCTCTGATATGTCAGTTCTGTGTATCCATACAGTCAAAATGGAAAAGTCCATTATTTATGAGTTGTTAGCCGAACATGCAAACTAACTAACTAATGAAGTTGGGGATGAACAGAATTATAATAGAGATGATCATTCCTCATCCCGGTTCACAGTCCTCCACGGCCTTTTAAACAGGAGTGAAGATTTATCCCTTGTTTTCTATTTAGGTTTTGGTTTCCAGATCCTTCTAAAGTTTATTTCAACTCTATACTTGCTTGTCCTTTCCTACACTAATATAACTCCACACGGTAACCTCGTAGCTTGAGTGGCTCTTGGGCCTTGTATTGGGTGAACATTAATTTAAAAAAGATAAAAAATAAAAAAAAAATAAAATTCAAACAGTAAAATTGACTTGTTTTGATTTTGACTCTTAACCAAGTAACCAGACAGGCAGGTTCAGTTGAAGACTTAAATTAGTTTTGCAAAGGTTTTACTAGGCTAAAGTTTTAGTTTCAATTTTAAAATATATATATATATATATATATATATATATATATATATATACACACACATACACAGTATCTTTCAGAGAGAATTATGACTTACTACTTTTTAGTGTCATATGAGTCTATCTTAAAAATAAAAAAACAACAAAATACTTAAGACAAGTAAATCTCTTTTGACATAAATCTTTGATCTAATGTCAAAGGTCAGATATTGTTTTCATATTTTCAGTGTCATAATCACTGATGTGTTTTGACAAAAACAAAAATCTCTCTGATTGATGTATATTTCCATATTTGACCCAGCCTTTTGATTCACATAAGTATGAACTTTGCCTCTGACCTAACCTTGAAAACAGACTTTATTGACCGGGTTGGTCTATTTCCTATAAGGTATTAACGTAATATTATTATCTCCATCTGACTAACGAGAACACAAGATTAAATCTTTCAACTGTAACCTTCTTGTTCTTATTCAGGACATGAATGATCATGGCTCTCTGCAACTTCCTAACATTTGAAAGTTATAGTAAGGATTGTCTTTTCCCCTGTACTGTCATCCATTTATACACATTTGTTAGGCAAGTTACTCATCATTTCCCTCTGTCCCTCTTGCCTTTACTATGTTCTGTGTGTGTCAAATTCGCCAACCTTCTTTTCTTATTATGTCTCTCTAAAATTTCAAGCCTTTCTTTATGTTCCTAACTGTCCTTTTTTTTTGTTTATATTTTCCTTAAGACTTTGTCATTATTCACATGTTCAGTGCATGGTATTCACACCTTCTATAGAACCACTTTTCTGTTGCTTCAAGTCTCCTCTTTACTTTACCAAATAACAGAAACGGCATCGCTTCAAGACTTTCAACATCAACAGGAACTAAAATCATTAGCACATGTAATTCAAAGAAAATAATAATATAATCATAATGTCGGCTTTCCACATTACTTTAAACAAAAGGTTAGAAAGAAAACCTGCATCAATACAACAAAGTGTATTAAGAGTGAATTGAGAAACTTATTTTTCTGAGAAATAGTTTTAAGAGAAAAATTTTATAAATGTCAACTGTTTGGTCAGGAGATGCAAAAATGTTTCCTTATAAGGAAACAGCTACTAATCTCACCATTACCAACAGAACAAAATGACTTACAGGAATGAAATACAAACAGCTGTGGAGAGCCGTGTCTTGAAAGGTCCTGGCAGATAAAAAAAAGATTTTATAAATTTCATCCAAAAGAAGCACTAACTGTTTGTTCAATGAATCTCTATCTATAAAAGGCAGAATGTGTGTGTGTGTGTAACAAATGCACGGATGCAATTTTCGACAGATTTGCACAAAAATTTACATACACATGCTCCAAGTTAGCGGGAAGACCAAGACTGACTTTGCATTTCCCAACTCCCATTGATAGTGGAAGTAATTGACTTTTTCATGCTTCTACAGCAGCTTTCATTTAGTTCGCGGCTATTTTCTATTGGCCAGAGTGAGAGCCTATAGCTGGCTGTCATGAATAGGCAGGAAGATTCTACTGGCCAGCGTGAGAGCCAACAGTTGACTGACACGAATGTTAACTAGCATGCAAAAAAAATCAATAGCTGCATTCGTCACAAGTGGGAAAAATTTAAATCTGCATGGCACTTTTACTCTAATTGGCTCATTTGCTTGCTTAAACTCAACGTTGATTCTGATTCTGCAGAACTGGGTTAGGTGTGAAAAAGTATTTGTTGTTAACATTCTTTTTTCATTCGGTTTTTTCCAGTTACGAGTCCTTTTTTAAAGCTGATTGTTTTATGTTCATTTTGTTTAGTTCTTTTTTTGTAACAGATTTAATGTTTAGTATAGAGCTTAGAAAAAATTTGCAGTGCGAGATAGGCAAGAAGTAAGGCATGTAGCAACATCAGCATGACAAAGGGCACTTCTTTAAAGGCAAGGAAGGGCAAAAATATTTTAAGTCAAGTGATAGTGATTGCTGTATGAGTTGTAGGATTTTTGAATCAAGCCCATCCAATGCCGGACCATGCTGCTAGTACCAAATATTTCCTTATAAGGAAACAGTTCATTTCCCTCATTACCATCCATGTACACTTTAAGAACATGATTTTATTGAGGTGATAAAAACAATTTTACTTACTTCTCTTTGCTTTAACTTCTTTTTTTTTTTTTACTTATCAACTTCTTCCTCTATCCCATTCAATTTTTATTAGACATTAATTTTTCAAGAAGGAAGTTTTTTAATACTTTTGTTATAGTCTATAATTATCTGTGCTTAATGCTTAAAACCTTGCTTTGAATATATACTTACCTAGATAGATGATCACTTGGGAATACCAGGCGCTGTCAGTTTCAATGTGTGGGTGGTGTAATGGAAAATAGCTGGGAATACATGCATAGGCGATCATGTATCTTTCGATACATGACAGATGAGGCTGATTTTTTTTTTTTTCCCACAGTGTGTTGCTATTTTTTTTTTTTTTTTTGTAGTACACCAGTTGTCATCCAAAGCTATAGAACCAAGTCTGTCTTGCTGGAGGGAGTAGAGGAGGATTCATACCTTTCCCCAGTGTATTAGTACGTAAGTGAATGTAATGGATTTGACTGGAATTCGAACTCGTCTCTTTGATTCCTCAATCCAAACTACTATCCATTACTCCACCATAAGCAATAAAAAAAATCAACCAATACTTTGTCAGTTGACGTCAACCACTTTGTGTGTGTGTGTGTGTGTATGTATATGTGTACCTCTCTGTGTGTGTGTGAGAGAGAGAGAAAAATCCTGCCACTCCTGATCTGAATAGGAATCTTAAATTCTTGATCAGCAATGTCTGAGAAACGGACAAATTCTACTCTAGGGTGGTTGTTGATATAACTACTTACATTCCAGCTATAGGTGTCAGTTCATGTGAATCTGCATTCAGTAGCTGGGAGTAACCTCAGGTCAACACTACATGAGGCTTTCTTGGTCTGGCATAAAATTAAGTGCACAGCTAATTTTAGCATGATTACAAATGAAATACTGATTTGGAGAAGTTGATAAAAGTGAGAACTTTTTAATAGCTGATTTCAGTAAGCTCTACAGTTCATATTTTAATTTTTCTTATCTCTTGCTTTTATTTTTTGGTCTTATTCATAAGATAAACTATAGATCAATTTTATGATATCAGATTGGTGATGCTCATTAAAACATTTAACTGATCACAGGTGAGACTGAAGCAGAAAGTTGCTTTTTGCAGCAGTGTATTTTTTAGTCTGAAATAATACCTATTAGACATTGGTATAAATTTTAAGATTATTTCTGTCTTTTATTTTACATTTTCTTTCAAATGCTTTTGTTTGTTCTTTCTATAATTTTTCTAATAAAATTTATATATATATATATATATATATATATATATATATATATATATATATATATAGACAATAAAAATATGAAAAATATATATATATATATATATATATTATATATATATATATATATATGTGTGTTTTAGACAATAAAAATATTGAAAATTTATATATATATAATGTGTTTTAGACAATAAAATATATATATATATATATATATGTGTTTTAGACAATAAAAATATTGAAAATTATATATATATATATATATTTTGACAATAAAAATATTGAAAAATATATATATATATATATATATGTGTTTTAGACAATAAAAATATTGAAAATTATATATATATATATATAAAAATATATATATATGTGTTTTAGACAATAAAAAATATGAAAATTATATATATATATATATATATATATATATATATATATGTTTTAGACAATAAAAAATATTGAAAAATTATATATATATATATATATATATATATATATATGTGTTTTAGACAATAAAAATATGAAAAAAAATTATATATATATATATATATATATATATATATGTGTTTTGACAATAAAAAATATTTTATATATATATATATATATATATATATATATATGTGTTTTAAAATAAAAAATTGAAAAATTATATATATATATATATATATATATATATATATATATGTGTGTGTTTTAGACAATAAAAATATTGAAAAATTATATATATATATATATACTTAGTGACTATAGCCATAAGCATGATCAGCTTTAGTTTTTTGTCATGTGATAAATGTCTAACTTTTTATTACTTACCCTTTGTAGTTTGCATAATGTGTAATATATATTAGAGAATACACATATTATCTTACATTGATAGCATGACTTGGAGTTTCATGCAGTTAAACAATCAGTGAGTATTATCTAAATGTATGAAACTTCAAGTCATGCTATCGATGAGGGATATTATGTGTATTTACTAATATATACTTAATAGCTCTGTTATATAACACTAAGTACTGTTTTTATAACCCCTGATTAAAAAAAAAATATATATATATATATATATATGCAAGTATATGTGCATATACGTATTTTTTTTTTTTTATCATGCCCATATATATATTCAAACATATTAATATTGTAAAATAGACAACTAATATCTTTTATGTTTGACCATGAGCTGTTCTAAGCTTCATATAGTTGCTTTAATTTTGGGAGAAAATAAAGACAAAAATTGTCCAACATTTCTATATTTTTTATTATACTGTTACTTCTTTTTAGCTGAATAATTCAAAGTGTTTTTCAGTGATTTCTATGACAAATGGTATCAAGATGGCTAACCATTTTATCTGAAAACATTGAAAAAAGTAACTCACTTTAGTGTTTTTTTTTTTTTTTTTGTTTTTTTTTAAGATATGAAACATTTTATGGGATGGACAATTATCCCATACTGTTACACGATTTGGACAATTTTGTTGTTATACCTGGTATACATACACATATATGTGTAGTTGTGTATAATTTTTTCTAACTCTACATTATGCAGTGTGCTCACAGAATAAGGACTACCAGTGTGGCAAGTGATTGTATCTTTATTTTATAATTCTTCTATATGCCATGACTCTTCAGGACATTGGTGATCATGGCTCTCCATAATTTCTTGTCCTTTGTAGCTATTAATAGATTCTGCCTTTTCGTTATCTCTCCTAAATCTGGTATCTGCCTTCCATTTACTCAAGCTCTTTAAATAGGTTATGCATTGTTTTTCTTAGTCTCTCTTGACTTCAATCTATCATGTGAGTATCACATTTTCCAAACCCTCTTTCCTCATTATGTGCCAGAAATTACAACTGCCTTTTTCTGATGTAAGGTTCATGATATTCTCAGTATCCTTTTGTATAACCACATTTCTGTTGCTTCAAGTCTATTCTTCATTTGTGAGGAGATTGTCCAGCATTCACTGCCATATAAGAGGACTGGTATTACATAGCAGTTCAGTACTCTTTTCTTTGTTTCTAATGAAAAGCTTTGCATAGCTTTCAGAAGCTATCTCTTGCTACTGCAATTCGCATTTGGATTTCAGTGTCACACTTTCCATCCTCTGTTAAAACTCTTCCTAGATACTTATTATGACCTATATCTTGTTTACTTAACATTCATAACAATACAAGACATATCATAAAAGTATAATAAATTGCATTTGCCTGAGAACAATTTACCTGATTTGTTCGTTTTTATTTTGCTATTGTTTTTTGATTGTTGTGAACTCTCTGATGGAAAGGTAAAATTAACTACTAGTCTGGAGGCCTGTAATTATTACTGTGTCTCTGTTGTATACTTTATTGTGTATTTAAGCACAGTAAGTGCTTGTAAAGGATTACTATGGCTGTTTGTCGAAGCTTTTATTGTGTTCATGATTAGGTAAATTGTAATCCTTTTTATGACAAACAATGCACATTTGGTTTTGTTTCTTCTGCTAAGCACAGCAGTAATTGCTAAACAGCACTTAGTACATACATGCATTATTTATAATGTCAAATTATCTGTCCATCTAACCAATGATATAGATATATATATATATATATATATATGTGTGTGTGTGTGGGCATAATTTAAAACAAGATTGAAGTCTGCATTGTTCTAAACAGAATCACTGCACATTTGACAGCTGCTAGACCATTGTCATCTCATGAACTGTGATATCATTGTATTCAGAAGGCTTTCTGATAAATATTGAACATAACTATTGAATCAGGAAAATATTTTGGAAAACCCACAGAAGGGAACTTGATTTTCTTAGGCCTGGATAAAGATAAAAAAATGAATGTGAGCTTTTCTCAGCTTATAACTAATTTTTGTACCCTTCCTTGAATGAAAATTAAATAAAGTTTTGTTGGTTGCTACAGCTTCAAATGTTTGATGTTGCTGCTGTGGTTTCTGTAGCCAGTAGGTTTTTTTCATTGAATAATGCTGCTAGCATCATGATGAGCTAGTTTTGAATTTGAGTTTTCCTTCTCCTGGACTGGTTACCAACCAAGGCTGAAGAGCCCTGTCTGACTATTTAACCCATAGTTCAGGAGAAGAGAGTGTTCATGACATTGCAAAGGATATCTATCCCTATATAAAATTCTGTGACTTCTGTTAGAGCATCCATCTGTCTGTTACTGCCTTTGAAATAGCCATATATTGACTGATCAAAAGTAAATATTTCGGGGGGGGGTGCATACAGGTAAGTTGGTACAAAGTACAGTTGGTTTTACTAGGATGAGTAAAAACTGAAAAGTAGGGTTTTTTTCAAAATATTTTCCCAAATAAGCTTATTCAAATTTCATCGATTGATTTGTGAAATTTAATGAAAAAGTTTCTAAATTTTGATAAAAAAATGTAAGTGATAACTTCAGTGATACTAAATACTGTGAGGATTTCAACAGGCTGATGCGTGTTGCAAAAAGATTTCTCATTCCAAAACCACAAACCATTACGCCACCCGCACATCTATGAAATATCACATTAGGTTCTCTGAAATCCAAGAGACACTGCATCCTGGGTATGACGATAAACTACATTCACGTCCTGGGTATGATAATAAACTACATCCGCATCCTGGGTATGAGGATAAACTACATTCACGTCCTGGGTATGACAATAAACTACATTCACGTCCTGGGTATGAGGATAAACTACATTCACGTCCTGGGTATGACAATAAACTACATCCGCGTCCTGGGTATGACGATAAACTACATCCGCGTCCTGGGTATGACGATAAACTACATCCGCGTCCTGGGTATGACGATAAACTACATCCGCATCCTGGGTATGACGATAAACTACGTCCAACAGCAAAGCCTCTAGGTACCAAAGAGGAAAGTAATATTTATTTTGAGAATACAAAATTGTGGCACAAGGCCAAAATGAGTGATGGGGGGGAAGACTGGTCTTCAATCTGTTTTATCTTAAACTTAGCTAGCCACAATTACTGATCCAAATATACCACATTATTCCTTACACCAAAAAGACACATTCTTACTACAGCTACCATAAAGGCAAGTTCATTAGAACAATTACCATGAAAATATTTATAGAAAAGGCATAGGGAGACTACATTATGGTGATAGGAAAGGGACTGAAGTCAAGGCCAATG
>CAHIKZ030000942.1:677500-680000 GCA_903632075.3 Acanthosepion pharaonis
CATATATGGCAGCAATACTCCAATTATTTTCTTTTTAAAAATATGATTCCATCACAACACAGAAAATTACCATGTTTCAAAATTGAAACTAAATTTATAAATTCAATAATAAAAATTAAACTTGAAATCCATGATCTCATTCCATTGTCAAGAGATGTTAGAAATAAACTTTCAAAGAAATTTACTTAATTTATAAGCGCAGACAGTATTGATATTATGAGTTGTTAAGGTTAAGAAAAATCTATTTTAATTTTGGGGTGGTTGTATTTTAATTTCCCTAGACAGCTTATGTATCCAATATATGTTACATACAAAGTTAGGTTAAGTTTAGGTAGGTTGAGGGTGTCTGCTAACATACATATACTTCCGTTATTCTGTGAGTCATCTGGGTTTTCAATGATAAAAATTTTTTTTTATAATTAAATTTATAAATTTAGTTTCAGTTTTGAAACATGGTAATTTTCTGTGTTGCGATGGAATAATATTTTTATAAAGAAAAATAATTATAATGTTTTGCTCTACTGTTTGTATCGAGCACTGTGATTTTAGAAATAAAAATAACTGCTAAGAACATCAGATTATAAATCTTACTGTTCCTTCTTTTTATATATATATATATACACACACACACACATATACATATATATATATATATATATATATATATATATATATATAAAAGTAATAGTAAGAAATATTTCTCCTCCTGATGATGGCCATTTCAGTCGAAACTAGTCGAGGAATCTAAATGGAATAATAATAATAAAAAAAACGAAAGAATATTAATCTACAACCCAGTGTGTCTAAAGATTTTAATTTTTTTATTTTCTTATTGTTCAAAATATATATAGAGAGAGAGAGCGACACACACACTTGTAAAATCTTTTATTAAACATGAAGGATTTATGAAATGAAAAAAGATTTTCAATAACTTGTTTTGCATCTTATTCTCTTATTGTGCCATATCCTTTTAGGAAATGGACATCATGGCTCTCCATAGCTTCCTATCTTTTTCTGCTCCAAGCAATATATTTTTGCTTCATGACTTCCTTTTATGACACTTGTTCCTCCATCCATTTACACAAACATATCAAATTATTTTCCCTTGTTATTTTTTCCTATGAGTAATAAATTCTCTTAGCATTCTTTCCTTATGTGTCCCAAAAAGTTTCACTTTCTGATTATAACTTCATCTTTTCTCATATAATCTGTTGATGGTATTCTCAGTATTCACTGGTATGACCCCATTTTTGTTGCTTAAAGTTAGCGTGTACTAAAGTTTGCAACAGTGTTTATTCAGTACTCTTTTCTTTGTTTCTAATGAAGTTTTCCTCTTTCTTAATACTTTGCTTAGCTTTTGGAAGGCATCTTTCACAATCTCAATGCATCTTTGGATTTCAGTGTTGCACCCTTATATTTCTTTCCAGCCGTAGCAGATAACTTCAGAGTTTGTTTTGTTTTCTTAACATCTGAACGATACTCAGGCAACACCAATCAACTGAATCTTATTAAATGAACTTCAAACAATTTGTGACTGAATTTCCTCCTTGTCTCTGAAGGATTATTTGTAACTTGGAAAAGTCAACCATTAAAATTAATCAACACAAAATGTCTATTGTTCTTAATAGCATTTAGCTTAAAGAACATTTGTTGCCTAAATACACAGAATAAATATATACGAATCTTGCATAGCAATTGGAATTAGCAGACACATTTATGATGACATATTCTTAGTTATCTAAATTTATTGCTCTTGCTACCTGGATGCTAGCTAGCATTATGTTGCCATGAAAAATCTTTCATTTGTTCAATATTTTCATTGTGAGCGCTGTAGCATGACTATCCATGAAATATTCAGACGGTACCCTGATTAAGCCGACCTACTCATTCACCCAACTTAATGTCTATTACCCTGAGTCCAATAGTGAAGTGATGTTAGTGAATTGATTGGGACAATTTTGGCCCTTGGGAAAAGATATGGAAATTGCTTGTCCCCACCCAAATTGTTTATTCATGCAGGATCAATAAATAGCTTAAGCTTTCCTCAATTAATTTATGTACAACAGAATGATAAAATTATCATCTCTAGCCCCATTTGTTCTTGTTTATATATATATATATATATATATATATATATATATATATATATAGGAGGCATGCTGGAGTAATGGATAGCGGCTTGGATTGAGGAATCGCAGAGCGAGTTAATTCAGTGAATCCATTACATTCACTTACGTACTAATACCCTTGGGAAAGGTATGAATCCTCTTCCTCTCCCTCCAGCTATGGGTGAAATAGCAGGACAGACTAGGTTCTATAGCCTTGGATGGCAACTGGTCTAGGAGAAGGACAACTCTGAATTCAAAACCTGCAGATGGTCGTTTGGGAACGTCGTGGCATTCGGTGCACGAGGTCTCTGTATTCGTCCCTTCAAAAAGTGTGGATGGTCCTGCACGAGGCCTTCACCATTATAATCAAATCTCATGTCCCGGTGTCGGGT
>CAHIKZ030000942.1:685000-800000 GCA_903632075.3 Acanthosepion pharaonis
TTTAATCTTTCTTTGAA
Source organism: Acanthosepion pharaonis (assembly GCA_903632075.3). Lineage (NCBI taxonomy): Eukaryota > Metazoa > Mollusca > Cephalopoda > Sepiida > Sepiidae > Acanthosepion > Acanthosepion pharaonis. The sequence continues at coordinate 685,018 of CAHIKZ030000942.1, forward strand.
GTTTCGATCAAATCTAAGATCAATCAATGACAATAACCAATCATCTGAGTGTCTGTCATTGACTTGCATTCTTGCTTGTCTTTTCATAAATGTTCTTGCTAAAACTGACATCATTAATATCCTTATTGACCCCCTATTTTTCTACTTTGGTTAATATAATAAAAGATCAATAAGTTATAAAGCAGATTCCTTTCCTTTTCTTGCATTTATAAAAATTATACAATCTCTAATTATTGGGATTAATGAATATATTCAGTGCAAAAATTGCTCATAATATTGATCTTGTTCTTTTTGCTATTTACACTTTTATTACATTTCAGCTGTTCCATTCTACAGCCTTCAGCAGATATAGAATCCTCATGGAAAGAGAGAAAGTCATATAACAAAATCATGGATGCTTCATTGATTCATTCATTTTCTACGGCTTATCAGCCCGTTGAAAAGTTATTTAAAGCCAGAAATATTTTAGTTTATAATTTTTTTTTTTTTTTTTAGATAAGTGATTTAGTGATACAAGTTTTACTAATTAACCCATATCTGGGGGAAGAATGGTTGATTCATAGATTTTCCGAACATATTTGCGTATAAGTGAATATACCAAACCTAACTGGAATTGGAACTTGGCTCTTTGATCGACAATTCTGAGTCTTTATACATACACTACCCATACATCCAAACTGACAGCATCTGGTATTTCCAAACAGTCACCCATTTAGGTACTGACCAAACTTGACATTGCTTAACTTTGGTGATCGTATGGGAAGCTAGTATTTCAACATGATAGGGAACAGTTTTTATTCTGTTATTAAACAAAGGCTTTTATTAAGAAGAAATTACACTATTAAATGTAGAATTAATCTTTTGTTGTTATCACAACATTTCAGCCGTTCCATTCTGCAGCCTTCATTAGATGTACAATCCTTATGGAAAGCGAGTCATATAAGTATCTTAGATGAGGTCCCAATAATAAATAGTGAATAATTTTTTGTTCTGTTATTGGACAATGCCATCAAAATGCAGAGCCTTTATTAAAAAGAAATTATAATTGGTTGAAAATTATGTGATAAATGTCAAAGAAATGTCCTTCTCTGATAAAAGAAAACAATAGAAATATGTTATGCCTGTAGCCAGAATATTTGTCCATTTTAAGGGAAATGGAAAAAATTCAAGGGGATATGTGGCCTTAATATTACTTATTTTTTAGTGCTTATTAGATTTCATGGAACGTAATGCGATATTTCATAGATGTGCAGGTGGTGTAATGGTTGCAGTTTTGGAATGAGAAATTTCACATAGACTAAAATCTTTTTGCAACACACATCATGTCCAAATAATACTTAAGGAATAGTTTTTATTCTATTATCAAATAATGGCTTAAGTATGTTGCAGAACCTTTATAAAAAAAATAAATTGCTCAATATTAAATATAATTGTAATAATTTGTTATGAAAACATTTCAGCCATTCCATTCTACAGCCTTCATCAGATTTAGGATCTTTATGGGAACAGAATGAGTCATATAACAGTATCTAGGATAATATTCAAATATATATATATATATATATATATATATAAAATAGTTTTTTATTTCATTATCAAATTATATTATTCTCATGATACAGACCTTTATAACATTACTCACTATTAAATAAAAGTAATGATTTGAGCCGAGTTCAAATTCCAATCGAATCCATTACATTCACTTATGTGCTAATACCCTTGAGAAAGATATGAATCCTCTTCTCCCCCCCCAGCTATGGGTTAATAGTAGGACAGACTGGGTTCTATAGCCTTGGATGGCAACTGGTCAACAGATGAAAGAAATGGCAACCTATTGTGGGAAAAAATCTGCCTCGTCAGTCATGTATGGTAAGCCTAAGTGTGTATCATGCGTGGTACTTAACTGACTGGCTGAATGATTTATTATTAAAATATTTCAGCTGTTCCATTCTACAGCCTTCATCAAGCATTGGATTTTTATGGGAACAGAATGAGTCACATAACAGCTCTTGCTTTGTTGTTGTTACATTTTATTGTTATGTACTTCATCACTTGTATGATGTGTAAGGGTGCAAATGTGTGTCACTTTTTCTCTTTTTTTTTTTTTCTTAAGTAATGACCATAGGTATTGAAACAGAAAAAATGGAACAAAACAATGTCAAATTTGGCAAATGCACTGATGAGACTCATACATTGTACCAATTATCACTGTATCACATGTGACATAAGGGATTACATATTTCACATAAAATTGTCAGTCAGGTCAGTGTTGGAGTTGAGTGAAATGGGGACTTTTCTGCTTAACATGGAAAGGTTTAGAAAGCAAAGCTACATATTAAATATGGAATCACTCCTGTCATATGTCTGTGAGATTGGGTATGATGTATAGGTGGAGACTACAGTAGGTAGAAAAATAAAACAAAAATACCACATAAATGCATTTATAATTTTTTATACCTGACTTTTCAACAACTCATTATTACCTTTTATTTGATTGCTGCAAAATTCTTTTATGGAGAAAACTTTCTCTAATGAAATCCAGAATTATGAGTTCATTGAAATTTTTTTCACCTCAAAACATGGAATTTTACTCATACTGATAAATGGCAACATGTTATTACAAATTATGGCAAATAAATAATTAAATAATATATAACTGTACTCTATTTTTTAAGATAATGTCAAACAAAAATGGTTTATGACTCAATCTAACAGAATAGCTTGATAGTTCCGATTTATGTAAATATTTTGGTAAATGCTCTTGATAACAGTACATATATTTGTTTTACAAACATCCAATCATGTTACCTGAATATTATTATTATTATTATTGTTACTATGACAAATGACAGAATTTATATGCCTTTAAATATTTTTTTGTTTCTTTAATATTTTATTTTTGTACTGATTTTTCTTTTTGTTTTTTTAATTTCAGGTGAGTGATTCTTTCTCAATACACTGTCGGTAAGACGTTTTTGACATTTTTCCATGTTGTTGTTTTAAGGTTCGCTAGTAGCATACTAGTAGCACCATTTGGTGAGAACTATTAACTTGAGTAATCCATTTTAGACAACCAATTGTAAGGATTGATCTTTTTACGTATTTTATGGCTTATCAACCCTTTCCAGGTTATTTGAAGCCAGAAAATATTTTTTAGATTGCAAGTATATTTTGGAGATAACAATTATTTACTGATACAAGTCCTATTAATTAACCCATAGCTTGGGGAGAAGAGGTGAATTCATACCTCTGTCAAGGGTATTTGTATTTAAGTGGCTATAACGAAGCTGAATGGAATTGGAACTTGGTTCTCAAATTAACAATTCAGAGCTGTCATCCATTTTACCAGCTGCACATCCAAGCTTATAGCCCATGGTATTTCCAAATGGTCACCCATCTAGGTACTGACCAGGTTTGATGTTGCTTAACTTTGGTGATTGTACAAGTACTGATGTTTCAACATGATATATCTGTAAGCCCTTGTAATGATTAATGTATCATCCTAACTATTGTGTATAACAGTTAATAAATTTGGAATACAGTGACATACCATAGATTTTTATATGTCAGTACAGTGTTGCAGCTCAGGTCAAACACCAGGTTTATTCCCAAGTTGCAGATTCTTCCAGTCCAAAGCTTGTAGCTTAAAAAATAACTCTTTGGCCAGATCGTTACTCACAAAAATAAAACCATGAGCTGATTGTAGCAGTAGGCAAATTTTATTCTTGTAACTTTCTGCTTTAGATGAGTGTGGTAGAGGTGAGGATGAGGTGAAAAGTCTAATGGACATCTCTTCCTTTTCTGTGTCTTTTGTTTTTGGCTGCTAGTGGCCACTGTCTTATAGAGGACATCAGTCTTTGTCTTGTCAACTTTATCTAAAAAAGCTATCCATCAAGAACTCAGAGTCTAGCCTCACTCAGTGACCTTCTTTGTCAGTATTGTTTGACCTGGTTTTTGGGAGGTCCAATCCATTAAGCCGATCTTCTTTGCCAAAACGCATAATTGTCAAAGCGATTTCTGTGATGTATTGCAGGTAGATCTCAGCTGACAGCTATTATCACTATGTCAGCATACCCAGGAGATTAAAGGAAAAAAAAAATTCTCCTCCATTAAAACATAAGGTTATGTGCAACAAGAATATTACATAAAATTTCAGATCTTAGTTGGTCTGTTCTACCCGACCTGCCACATTCACCTGACTTTTCAACAACTCATTATTACCTTTTTTTTGATTGCTGCAAAATTCTTTTATGGAGAAAACTTTCTCTAATGAAATCCAGAATTATGAGTTCATTGAAATTTTTCACCTCAAAACATGGAATTTTACTCATACTGATAAATGGCAACATGTTATTGCAAATTATGGCAAATACATAATTAAATAATATATAACTGTACTCTATTTTTTAAGATAATGTTAAACAAAAATGGAAATGATTTATGACTCAATCTAACAGAATAGCTTGATAGTTCTGATTTATGTAAATATTTTGGTAAATGCTCTTGATAACAGTACATATATTTGTTTTACAAACATCCAATCATGTTACCTGAATATTATTATTATTATTGTTACTACTTGTTTTTAATTTGTCTGTCCATCCTTCCATATTTATTGTTCTGTAAGATAATCAACAGTGTCACTTGATCTCAGATGGTCATGGGATTCACATCAAAAGAACACATTAATTTTAGATGTAGTCAAATGAGAATGGAATGTCTAATCTGGTCATATTATTTATGTATCTGTGTGATTACATAGCTTTTGACATGAAAAGGTAACCAGCCTGCCACAGTGGGGATCCTTACAGGGTAGCATGAATAGTTTGAATGCCAGCAGATTCCACTTAAGTCCTGCTGTTCTCTGCAATTCAGTGTAAGCAAACAAAATGGCCCCCTTCTTTGACTAAATATGAAACTTCATCCCGAATTCAATGTCATATTCTCTTTCTTGCCAACATTTAAATGAAGCAAGAACTGTCAGCCAAAACTAATGTCTCAGTTGTATTTTGACAGTTTGACCACTAGACAAATAAGATCACTAGTCTCAGTAGATGAAGAATTATATTACATTGGTGCGTGGTCAGACTGATATTATTACACATAGTATTGTGACTGACCATTTTGTAACTTTGTTTTATGACAGTTCTTTTTCACAACTCTCAGGTCACTTTTACATTTCTTCTTGTTAAGCAAACAGCAAAGGATATAAATAATACATCTCTGATCAGATTTGAACTTATATCCAACCTTTTGGAGAGTCTGTTTTATTATGACAGTACCCTACAAATTAGACCACAAAAGGTCAACATCATTCAAATTATCAATACAGCTACATTTCTTTTCTAATTTTACAGTTTTGTTTGTTTTGTTTGTTTTTTTGTTTTTTTTGTGTACTAGAATCCACTAGTCATAAGTCTCGTGAGCCATTCAAGGTAGAACTGTATGATTTTCAGGTACTTTCCAATAGTGCCACATGCTGGTATCATCTTTCATAGATATAGTTATAAAAATAATTAAATTATTAAAAAATTGAAGTAAATCCAATATATGTTTTCAGAAGTAATCAACATTTCATTTGTAAACTTAAGGAAAATGATTCTCAGTATTGAAAATTATGAGTAAACTCCTCTATTAATCATATGAGAGATCCCTTTCTGCTAAACTCCAGAAGAGTGATTTGTTACACCTTCTTGGGCTGACATTTTCAGCTGACATAAAGTAGAGAGATTATATTAAATTCATTGGTAGGTCTGCTGCTAAAAGATTTGGTTCCCTGTGATGTGCTAGACAATTTATCTCTCCAGAATCTATCTTTACATATCTTTTAAGTCTACCATTTGTCAATATTTCGGATATTGCTGCCATATATGGTCCAGTGCTCCTGCTATATATTTAGAGATTCTTGATAAAATACAAAAAAGAATCAGCAATGTTATTGGTCAATTATCAGCAACACCAAAAAGATTATAACTTATTATATAATGGATGATTCTAAAATGATTTCGGGATGAGCCATTGTCACATTCCCAGACCAAAAAGAAACCTGTTAAATAAAAGGAATGAAGTATTTACTAATTACAGACTTAGAAAAAGATATTCATTAGTACCAGGTTAACAGCTTGTAGGGGAGTAAGTAATTGTAAACCCCCTAACATTTATATATACATAAATACTTGTAAAAATTAGAAACAGTAAGACGTAGAAACATCGAAACGAGTATTTTTTATTATCTGGTTGTTAGTTATGAGTATCCATATAATTTATTTGGAAAAATGCAAGAAGTGTCTAGGGTTTTCCTACCTCAAATTTTTGTTGAGTTCTAAAAGATAAATGTTACTATTATGGGATGAAAAGGAGATTTTCACTGACACACTGTATGAACTGCTTGTCCGATAGTGAGAGTATCACATGTTTGTGTATGTAGAGAGAAAAGGTGGGGTTAATTCTCATTGGTTTAGGATGAGTGAATTAATGATAATTATAATTGTTGTATTATTTTTGACACTCTAATTAATTTTTATTTATTTATTTATTTATTTATGGACATAACAGGCTGAATCATTTTGGAGTCATCCATGATAAAAGAAATATGTAGATTAGTTTATAATGGGTTCTCAACCAGGAGAGAATTCACCTACAGGGGTTAATTTCAGTTAGAGTAGGGAAAATCTTTTACTTTTTCACAAGTTTCTCATTGATTGTAATCTTCGTCAGGATAAAATCAATTTAAATACTCTGACCTTTTATTGAACTTTTTGTTTATTGAAATTTAAATACTCTGACCTTTTATTGAACTTTTTGTTTCATGAAGTATCATTCAGTTTATTTATTTAGTTGTAACCTAGGGAAGGTTACAGAATAGAATAATCAAACAAAGTTTGGTAATGAATGATAATACTTAGGACAAGAACAACACATATAAGATTCGCCAACAGCACATAGAAGTGAGTCAAGTGAATTCCACAATGAATCTCCAACTGCAGACCAACATACAGTATTTACTACTGTATTTATGTGAATGGGGACATACCCACTATCGTCTGTAGGTATGCTACAACATTAATAATAATTAGTTATGAATTAAAACAAATCATTGTACATGTATTCGATTTTAAAAATCCAACATTTTTCTATTGCTATTAAATTTGTAAAACTCCTCTATAAAAATAATCTATGTAAATGTATCTGTACTAATATGGGAAAGAATGAAGATTTTAATAATATATGCATATTATTTGGAATGCACCTTTTGAGTTAGACAATCTTGGAAAGGTGTGGGGATGATATTCTGACATATGATAAAAAGAGTGCATTGGGCAAAACAGGTTGAACACCACTGGTTTTTAAAATGGAAGTGTTTCCTATTGCTTACCACTTAATGAACCAGATTGGTAAAACTCCAGTAGTGAGTGAGCAAAATCTTATACATAATGTCTTAACTTAGTAAGACCTACTCCTACCACTTTCAACAAACATGTCTCCAATCATTATTGTGAATGTGTGGGTGGGTGTGTGGGTGGTGTAATCGATAGTAGCTTGGAATGAGAAATCAGAAAGATGAGTTCAAATCCCAGTTGTGCTTGTTACAAACAAATCCTTTGGGAAAGGTATGAATCCATCTCCACTCTCCAGCTATGGGTTAAATTGTAGAAGTTGTATCAGAAAAAAATACTTTATACAATATCTGCTTGCAAAAAAAAAAAAAAACCAGAATTATTCTTACAATCTAAAATATGTTTTGTCTTTAAATAACCTACAAATAGTTGATAAGCCATAAAAACAAACAAATCAATCAACCTGTCATTGTTTATAGTGTATATATACATTTATTATTTATATATATATATATATATATATATATATATATATATATATATGGTTGATGTTTTTATATTCTCTTCTACATATTATATACTTACTTCAATATTCTGTATTCATCTATCATAGATACTTTTAGTTAAAGCCAGGAACCGAGTAGAATATTCTTCATCAAATATATTTCTAACCTCTTCCCATATCTACTGCCTGTCCATTTGACCAATCTCATCTGTTTTTTTTTTTATTATTTTTCATTTCATCAGCTGTAACTATTAACTTTGTAGCTTCTTTTCCTTTTTCTTCTCCTTTTCCCTTCTGGCGGCTGTTCTGATCGTTGATTTTATTAAAGACAGAATCTGTTGCATGGTTTAGTGAAGGTGGGATGGTGTACAAAGATGTCATTTTTCTCAAAGAAAACCCATCCCTCCAAGAGCATGCTGTCTATCTAAACACAATTCTTTCTGGCAGAATTTTTTTTTCTTTCCAGGCAAATTAAGCCACAAAGCAGTAGCTCTCTTATAGAATTATATTTGATGCTCCAAGTATCTTCTTTTCCCAAATTATTTAAAACACTCAACCAGCAAGTCAGAGCCCTTTTCCTCCCTCCTCATGTCTTGTTTTGAAAAAGCCTTGTCCATTATGATAGCAGGAACTTCTTTAACAGCAACAGGAATAGCTGGACTTTCCTTGGTTGGGATTCTAAGTGGCTAAGTTGGGGGTGGTTTTCTTTGGCTGCAAAGAATTGTTTGGCTTCTCTATGAGTTTAACAGAAAAGTAAAGGCCAGGGGTTACTCACTCAGCAGTTTCTTGTCTCTAGTATACAACTTTCACATGAAAAGAAAATTTGATATCTTTTATTCTGCCAAAATGTCTTTTTCTTTTTGGCATGGAAGTGAAACTGCCTTCAGAGACAATTGGTTTAATGGCTGAAATAGATCCATGCAAATTTTGATTTCATGAGGTAGAATTTACAAAATGAAAAAGCTCACACACACACACACACACATATATATATATATATATATATCACTTCCAGAATTATTTTTAGTGGATACTCATATTTAAGTAGGAGCTCTAGTTATTTTAAACAGTATATTTATTTTGGTCTACCAGCCTGAATATTCAAGAATTCTTATTCAAGAAAAATATGCACCATCTTGGAATATTTGAACCTGTGTCCCCCTCTGCAGAGGAAACTATCATTAGATCTGACAGGCTTCTGACTCGATCAAGAAGGGCATCGTTGATCAAGTTAGGCTGAATACTGTCTTTAAGTGCAAATACTTCTCATCCCAGATTCTCAAAAGTTCATATCTGCTTTATTTTGTATCCAAATATAAACAAAGTAATTTCTAAAGAAGTAATGGATTTTTTATTTATTAATCTGACATATTTTTATCACCTTAAATGTTATTGTCAGTGGTTACCTATATTTGAATACAGCAGCTCAGAAAATTTACTCTGATCATTCTGATAAGAAAAGAAATACTGAATTTGTTAGTGAGGGTCTCAGACTTAATACAGAGGCCTACATCAAGCTGCCCTGGGTCATGAGAGTGGCTGCTGGAAGTCCGTGTGTCTGGCAACAGGACTCTTCACCATGCCACACAAGCAGGTGAATCCAGTCATGGCTGTCAGAAGATTTCTGCAACCACATCACCCCATACATCTGGCCACCTAACTCTGCAGGTTGCAACCCCCTGGCCACAGTTGAGTGAGAGACCAACAAAATTCTTTGTAATACCAAAGACGAAATGAAGGCAAGGATTATGGCAACATTCACCAACTTAAACAAGAAGATCATCCAGAAGAGTTGAGAGGAGATTTCGAAGTTGTCTGAAGGCCATTGGTTTCAACAATGGCGATTTTATTGAATAAATTTACTCTTTAGTATTTCAAGAAATTTTTTTGTACTTTTGATAAATATATCTGTTAAAAATCAATATTATTTTCCGTTTTGCCATAATTTAGATGACAATTTATCCATCGCACCCTGTATATATTGATTAATTGACTGTTCCTCGGACAAAGATTCGATTCCTATAATATATATCTATTAACATATAGACAGAAAGCATATTAAATAATTGTCAGACTTAATCCATTTCATAATATGTTGTTAATATTTATGTTAAGTTACGTCTCTCGAGCAGATATGATCATTTAGCAAAGATTGTTGAAGATTTGTTGTTTAAAAACTTTAATTTGGACTTTGCTAACCAAACACTTCTCTATAGCTGAGTGGTATAGCACGTCAGATCAATTGACAGTTCCATATAGGACACAGTTTGATTCCTGCTGGAGAATGCATATTTTCAATAAAATTTCTTGAGCATTCAGGCTGAAAAATGTAATTAATACTGTTTATTTTAAAAACAGAATTAATTAATTAAATAAATTTTATCTATTAAACTAACGTATAGACACAAAAATATATGAAATAATTATTAGATTTCATTCATTTCATTTATATAATGAAATGAATGAAATCTACCAATTATTATATATATATATAATGAATACAGAATCCGTAAAAATCCATTCAGGTGATAGTTTATTTCATGGACTCAGATGTCCATCTCTTCAGACTAAATTTTATAAAAAATTTTTTTTTTTTTTTTTTTTTTTTTTTTGTGTAAAATTTGGTCTGAAGAGATGGTTGTCTGGGTCCATGAAATAAACTATCACCTGAATGGATTTTAAAGGATTCTGTATTCGTTATTATATTTGCTCTCTTCGTACATAGAGCTCTCTTTGGATTTATATCCTCCTTGGAATTATCCCTACTAATTGTCAAGTAATATATATATATATATATATGTGTGTGTGTGTGTGTGTGTGTGTGTGTGTGTATATAAACTTCAATAATTATAGTTATTATAGCAGGTACTCATATTTGAAATCTTTATGTATTGTGTCCCCTCAGTACATACACGATCATGGCTCTCCATGATTTCCTGCCCATTTTAACTCATACTTCACTAAGTATTTTATATGTTGTTTTTTCTGTATCTTTTGCTCTCTATCTGTCTCATGAGTATTCAAAATAGATGCCCTGTTTTTTTTATTTTTTATTTTAAACAGTGTGTATCACATCTATTGGCCTGTGAATTTAAGAAGTTATAATAAAGAAAATGTGCTTCCTTAAAAAGAAAAAAAATACAGCCTTGTGGTAAAGCACACCAGATCAAATGGTCTCTCAGTCTGACTTGGCTATTTAAGAACATGAATCGAGATTTTGAGCTTGTGCTTTGGTTTTGTATCAATACCTCTAGCACCGCCTATTCTATGTTCAATTTCTTTATCTCCTATGCAAAATTTGTTATAAGTGATCCATACACTGAGGTATTTGAAGTGTTTGGTATTTGCGTGTCAATGTAGTTGCTTTCTTTCAGATGTCTTGCAGGGACACGCCAAATAGAAGATTTCAGATAGAAACTAGTAAAATGACTTGCCGAAATGAAATGCTGCAGTCTCTGTACTTATAGTCTGGTGGTGTTCTTTCTCAAGAAAAGAAACCTGTGCATCCAAAGTAGCCATTATGGCATTTGTATTGTTGTCAGTTTAAAGTTTGAAAAGAATATGGATGCATGTGTTATGACAAAGAAGTAGAATTTAGCATCAACCACTGTAAATATGACTTTAAAGTTTAAAGGTCAATGGAAATATTTCCAAAGGTTAATATTTAATTTTGGCTGGTCTTTATTTTTTTTTTTTTTTTACAAGCTTCTACCTGAAATAAAAATGTCGAATTCAACACCAGGAGAAACTAACCAAAAGGCTCAACAAACATTTTCTATTTGTTCTGTTTAAGAGAACGTATCTAAATGAAAGTTTACTGCCTTAATATAGAATGTTTAAAAAAAATAGGCCTATTTTTCTTCTTGATTCATTTTTGCTGATATAGTAGCCCTGTCCATTATAAATGATTGATATGAAACCTCTGATTGATTTATATCAGATGAAACATGTGAAAACCAGTTGAAGATTAAAACTTTTTAATTTTTGTTAACATTTCACTCACTGCAAGCATTTTGAAAACAGCTCTTTAAACTTGTTATTAAACACCTGAAAAAAATCTAAGGAAAAAAAATTGTTGCATTTTTTAAATTAACGATAGCATAAGAATCAGGATTACTGGGATAATGATTTTTTTTTCTTAGATTTTTTTTCAGGAGTTATGACAATGCTCAAAGAGAGCAAAACATTAACAAAAAATCAAAAAAAATAAACATCGAACAAACTTTTATGTATTCCATCTTAAGCCCATATTCAAGGTTGAAACTGACAGTCAGCATGCAATGTTGATTCCTTTGTCCACACTATCTCTCTCTGTTTCTCATACATACATACATACATATATAAATAAATTCCCAAGAGGATAGAGTCCAGGGCAGAGTAAGAATATAATATAAAAGGCTCAAACACTAATATTCCATGGTTATAATTTATTACATTGGAATCATAATCCAATTCCTCAGGCCTACAAATTTAAAAAAAAATGGATTACGATTCCAATGTAATAAATTATAACTCTGAAATATTAGCGTTTGAGCCTTTTATATTATATTATATTTGTTAAAAATGACTGACAACAAGGTACTGCGGTTATGTCTTTTTTTTTTTATTTAATTTTTCTTGTGTCCTAATAATTTTTTTTTTTCTAGACATAAATTATGTAGAAATTGTCCAAATATTCTGTATGCTTTCGGCTATACTTTTAGCCATTATTAAGGGTAATTTTATTTTTACTTTTAACTGAATCCATGGATTTAAAAAAAAATTGATGTATATATTTAGAATTATAGGAATGTTTTATTTTTCAAACATGCTCAGCACATTATAGAAAAATAAAGACATACATAAAAAAAATCTATACATCCTGTCAAAAGTAAAAATAATATCATCCTTGGTAAGAGCTAAAGGTATAACTGAAAATACATGGACATGCAGAACATTTGGATAATTTCTACATAATTTATATCCAGAAAAGAAAAAAAATTATAAGAACAAAACAAAAATTAAATAAAAAAATTAACCACAATACTTTGTCAGTTGGTTTTAATGAAGCTTATACAAAAGCGGGATTGCTGCCCAAATACACAAAATGCATGCATATGTGTATATCTAGTAAGATGCCAGAGATTATTGAGAGTGAAAGAAAATAAGACATTTATGAGGAGATTGGACAATTGAAAAACAGATTTAGGAAGACAGAAGATGGCGATTGACATTGCATTTAAATTAGATTGTAGGTAGCAGGAAAGGAAGTAACCTGAAGAGAATTCCACAGGCAGGAAGTGTAAGGAAAGAAACTGTGTCAATTCACATATGGACATACATATATATGATATAACAATATATAATTTTGTATTATTTTATATATCAATAAAAAAAAAAAATATTGTTTTAAAAGTTTTGAAACTACCTGCCTCTCTTTTTTTGTACGCATGTGTAGACATGGCAGCATCAACAAAGCCTAGTCTGATGAAATCATAATGGATGAAGCATGTCACAAAAAAAAAACCTTTCCATTTTGTCATATTTTTCTAAGTACATATATATATATATATATATATATATATACATATATATATATATATATATATATATATATATATATATATATATATGGATTGTGATTACAATTCAATGTTTATATATATATATATATATATATATATGGATTGTGATTACAATTCAATGTATATATATATATATATATATATATATATGGATTGTGATTACAATTCCAATGTTATATATATATATATATAACATTGGAATCATAATTACAATCAATTCATCAGATCTACAAATTCAAAATTCTTTTTTGTTATAAATTATAACCATGGAATATTAGTGCTTCAGCCTTTTATATTATATTCTTACTCTGTCCTGGACATTGAGTTCTACCTGGATTCTATCCTCTTGTTGGTTATTTATATATATATATATATATATATATATATATATATGCAAATGTCAGTGTCATACTTTTTCACCTTTACTCCTAGAGGACAGAGCCCAACATATTATACCATTTTGGAATCGGGCCAATTCTGTGAGCAAATTAAAAACTTTTCTGGCCAGATCTGGACCTGCAATCCTTTTTTTTTGGTTCCCAAGACAAGTTTTTATTACTGTGATTGTTTTCGGTGATTTTTTTTTGTGACAGTTCTTTTGTGCAATATCAATTTTTATAACTTGGAAATGACTGTTCTAGTTCCATGTGCCATGTTTTTAATGGATGTCAGTTATCAGTTTTCTCCTGTTAATTCCCCTCTCCAAGTTTTCCACTGCCTTAATCAGGTATTGAATTCACACTGTTTGGATTCTGTCACTGAATCTAACCAACACCTTTATCCACTGTGCCATGTGTCCTTGACGACTTAAATGCAGCAATCAATTTTGAGTTCTTCTGTAGTTTATTTTTGCCTGTCACATCTATTCCACCCTACTTCCAATAGGGCAGCTTTTAAGCTAGTTTTCTAATAAATGCAGTATTTTAAATGGACAAACAACTTATATTTGAAATTTGATCATTTTTCTATCAGCAAAGTGATAAGTATTGAACTAGTAATATTAATGGTGATAATTTTTTAAACAGGCGTCTTGAGTAATTGATTTCTTTGCTGCTTTTATAGTGAGAGCACAACAGTATGCTGCTTTAAATTTTTATATGCTTTGCTGGGTGGATGAACCTCCTTACTGCACTTCACTAAAGTGCTTTCTTCAATGAAATAACCAAGATATTATAATCAACTGTATAGTGAGTTAACAACACTCAGACACACACACATATACTTCAACACATACTTACACCCTGGTCAAAACACACACACAAGCAGCAGTAGAGTTTAAGGCTCTGCCAGACACTACAGGCCTGGGAGTTCCTGATTGGTTACAAAACTGTCCAAGCACAGCCAGTCTTCCTATTACCTCAGTGGGAGATATGAAGCTCTTGATCTTGTTTTGCCTCCGGGACGTAAACAGAAAACAAGGACTTTGTTCTCTTCTGACACCACATGCTGGACCTTTTCGAAACCAGAACTTTTATGGTTCTGTAACAAAAACATTTACAAGGGGGAAAGTTTTGTATAGACTGTTTCTCTGTAGAATAAATGTTATGTTTAGTATATCTTTGGATTATTCTTATTCTTTTCTCAGCCATAATGTCCACTGACATAAATCATTATAGAGGTAAATCCTTTTCATTAGTAGGAGTTTGCATACAAACTTGCTTAAGGACTATCAATGATGTATTTTTTTTTTTAATGCCATGTCCCTGCAGGATGTATATGATCATGCCTCTCCACAGCTTCTTTTATTCATTATCTATGAATTGCTGTGTGCAAGAAATTGTTATTGTTGCAGAAATTCTTAAGAGTACTATTATATCTGTGCTTTCAAAAATTACAGCAATTGTTAAAAAGTTTAATATTGAGAGGAAATTAAATAAAACTTTTGAAACAATGTATTGAGATTCAATAAATATTAGATCCAGAACTAAAACAGAGACCAATTAATTGTTTAATTAGTCCCTCCCCTTTATATTTCTTTAGACGTTCAATACTATCTTTGATTTATTGATTGATTACTCTTAGCATTATATAAATTCCTGTTTCTTCAATATCTTTTCATGGTAAACATTTTGTGTGTCTAATATGAATCAAAATGGAAACGCCTCTTGAGAGAAAAAGATTAGCAACAGGATGACAAAGACATTGACGATAAATCTGAAGAACAAGTTGAAGCAAATTGATTACAAAGCTATCTGTGTCTTTCACAAAAAAGGCTTGAACAAATATGACTGCTGTCTAAGAAACATAGTAGCAAAGGAACAAATTAAATTTCAGTTTTGTTTTGGAAATAATGTTCTCTAAATAAAGATATTTTATTTATATAGATTACTGGCAGTAGAGCCCAGCGTTGCCCGGTGATGTAACAGTAAGAGATAGATCAAGTATCAACCATCATAAAGACTGAAAAATAAAATTGACAAAGATTATTGTTTAAGGTTGACGGACACACATATCTTAATTGATTTTTTTTGCTTTGTTTTTTTTTTTTTACGAATTGGTCAAAACCAAACTCAAACAAAAACATTGTTTTCAATCGTTATGAGTCTACCGATTGAATAGAATTTTATTATAAACAATTGTCTTGTAAATGGAATTTTTAAAGCATTCTGAATGTAAAAATAAAGAAAAAAGTGTGCAAGACAATAAGAAACACTACCTGCCCCCAAAAAGTGAAGTTTTGTTGAAATCGGTTAAAAAATGTAGGAAATCTGATCCTATATATAAATGAACACACGCATACACACACAACCTGGGTTTTATAATAAGTAAAACTCGATATGAGTTGTCCCCTTTTCATTCTTGCGATGCCTCTTAATCATGTTTTCAAATTGATTTTGTGTAAAAACAATTGTTTTTCTAATTTTTGGCACTGTCAGAATCACTGCAAGGTAATTTTACGCAGTCCTGTGAAGTTTTGTTGAAATCGGTTGAAAAATGTAGGAAATCCGATCCAATATATAAACGTACAGACACACACACACACACACACACACACACAACCTGGGTGTTATAATAAGTAGGATTAAAATGACTAACTACCCACTCATAAATTTACTACTTTATATTGATTTACCTCCCTTCCCACTATAAGGCATGACACAAAAGATACAAATGAATACCCAACGTTAATTATTATATAGCAGATTAGTTCACTCCTACCAATAACAGAACTTTTCTCCTGTGTAGAATAACAATACAATAAACAGCACTTACCGGCGTAAGGGTCCCAGCTAGCGTCCAGCTGGCAGACAAAAATAAAGCAGGTTGTAACTTAATACAAACCCTGCAAACTAACTGATAAATTAAGCGGGTATTTATATAGAAATACCTCCACTCAGGTACCAGCAGCCAATCACAGCCCAAGCAATGGACTATCCCACTTGAGCACAATGAGATGCTCCATGGCACCATAAATAGCTCTTTCTCAAGGTTGAATTATTATTCACTTAGCTTGCTCCACAACTGAGTGTTTATCTCGACCATGTGATTTTTCTACACCCTGAGATTCCATTAAAGGCTATCCTGAATCTGACCACAAATTTCTTTTGAATTCTGATAATAAACATGTTTTTCATTACCAGTGATTTTTTTTTTTTTTGTAATGCTACATCTTTTTAGAATATTAGCAATCATGACTCTCCACAACTTCTTTTCTTTAATATCTGTTAATTGCAATGACTCCTTGGGAAAGAGATTGGAGTGGTTTGTCATTTCCTTCTCCATGGTTTTGAATTCAGAATAGTCTTAGCTGCCACCCAAGATAAGAGAGCTCAGGTTATGTCCCTATTTAATCAATAGATGAGTGTAGAAGATATGAATCCATGCCTTTCCCAAGGGTATTTGTGCAAAGTTGAATGCTACAGACTAGGCTGGAATTTGATCTCAACTCCTCAATTATATTTTATGCATCAATAACTGTTGCACTACCTGCTCATTGATTTCATATCAGCACCCACTGGCATTTGAGCATCGTCATTGGCTCTCCTTATTCCCTTTCTCCCCTCTGGTAGCAGTGACTGAGTTGGCTGTAGAGGCCTAGCCTACTCCTGAAGAGTTGTGAGCAGGAGTCACAGTGTTGTTTTATTTATTTTGTTTTACTGCATATCAACCTCAATGGGTTATTTAATGTAGGCAAGATTTTTAGAATGGGTTTGTATGAATAGAATATGTATTCTGTGTAAGAAATCAGTTTGTAGATCAGGTTTCATTGACACATTTTTGTAAAGAGTGTTTTTCCCAAGAGTCAAATCTATTGCTGGTAATATTTTTTTTTTTTTCAAAAATGTATTGCTGGTATTTTTACTATAAAAATCTATTTTTATACTTTCCTAGTGTTTTGACCCCAGTTTGGGGATTCACTATTTTCCCATAGCTGGGACCCTAACTGATGCTACCACTCCGAGTAGGGTGGAAAAACAGGAATTAAGAGGTCATTCCATGCTCCTCAAAACCTCCTGATCAGAGGTCTTGCTGCCAGATGTAGTTTATCATTATACCCAGGATGTACAGAGGAGTGAGGGTGGATGATGCTGCTGGGTTAGTCGGCCCTCCTGACAAAATGTTGCAGATCCACTTCATGTTGACAGTTGGACTCAAAAGTCTTGGTCTGCCCTGAGATGGTCCTATGTCAGAAAGGCTGATTTGCAGCAGCAGTTTCCCAGGTCTCAGAGTTGATGTTGGCCTGTGTCAGGGATGTTTTCAACTGATCCTTGAAGCATTAGTTGGGGGTCTCTGTATAGACTCTTACCACTGGCGAGTTCTTCAAACAGGATGAAGTGTGGGAGTCAAGTGGGACACATTCTAGACACACCCAACAGAGGCAACATTCATCTCAAGATACTTAATATTTATAAATTTATATTATAATTATTTACAAATAAATAAGGGAAACAACTCTATAATTTGCCAAACTCCAGTTGTATTAAAATTTTCAAGTTAGTTTTGTATCTGAATCAGCAGAAGGTTAGTTTTGAATTACTTTTGAAAAGACATATTTATAATTTTAAAAAATTTCTTTTTGTTTGTAATAATGTGAAAATATTTATGATGGAAGAAGAAGAATAAGTTAAAATATTAAGAGTTGCTGCATAAAGTAATGTTAGCTGATGACATAAGTATGATGATGGGTACCCTTTGAATGATGGGTACTGATGATGGGTACCTTTTGAATGATGGGTACCATTTGAATGATGGGTACTGATGATGGGTACCCTTTGAATGATGGGTACTGATGATGGTTTTAATTTGGGGGTGGAAAAAATCATTTCTGTACAAGAGATGAAAATTTCAAAAAAATTAATATTTACAAACTAAACATGTTGTGGGTTATTATTTTATGGAGTGATTAATAATCTTTTTTCCTTATTTTTATTTTTCAATAATTTTCTTTTCAGAACTTGTAATAGTAACACAAGCAAAAATACAGATATTATATTTGTGATATACATAAACAAAAACCCAACTTACTCCTATTAAGTTGCAACTTTCATTATTCTTCATATTTTAACAGTACTGCCCTAACAAAAATCTTGCTATGCTGTGCCATTTTTGTTGTCTTATGGTGACACTTACAGACAGGAATTGAATCATTATAGCAGATGCATCTGAACGTTCACTCAATCTAGTAATTATTAATTACTTGTAATTACTATTCAATAATAATATAGTATTTCTTATACATATTTATTACTCATTAATAATATAGTATTTAGTACAAATTGTTACATATATAGTTTTCATTATACACTACTTAAGTATATAGTACTTATTACACATTACTTATATAGTTTTCATTACATATTGCCTATATAGTCTTTGTTATATATTTTTTATTTTCTACAGGGTGCAATGGATAAATTGTCATCTAAATTACACAGAAATGAAAATAACACTGACATCTCATTTTAACAAATATATTTACCAAAATTACACCAGGATATCTTGAAATACTAAAGAGTAAACTTATTCAATAAACTCACCATTGGCTTCAATGACAGCCTCCAGACAGCTTTAGAATATTCTGCATCTCTTATGAGTGGTCTTTTTATTTAAGTTGGTGAATGCAGCCATAATCTTTGCCTTCAGTTCATCTTTGGTGTTACAAGGAGTTTTGTTGGTTGTTCACTCAGCTGCATTCCACATAATAATCAAGTGGGGTATGGTCTGGGGAGTTAGGCGGCCAGATTTAAGGAGTGATTTGGTTGCAAAAATTGTCTGACAGGCATGACTGGGTTCTCCTGCTTGTGTGGCATGCTGCAGAGTCCTGTTGCCATACATAATGTCTTCAAGCATCCACCCTCTTGACCCAAGCTAGGACTACCTCCTCAAGGCACTTGATGTAAGCCTCTGTGTTGAGTCCGAGGCTCTCCCCAACAAATTTGGGAGTTCTTTTCTTATCAGAACAATTAGAGTGAGTTTTCCAAGCTGCTATACCTTCATAATATTTGAGTAGATTCACTTTTTATTCATAAAACTGCATATTTATTTATATTTGTCTAAAGGCCTGAATATTGGAGAAATCTTATTAAAAAAAAAATGTGCACTCCGACTGGATTCAAACTTGCATCCCCCTGGGCAAGAGAAACTGTCCTTAGACCTGACCTGCAAAGGGTTATGTAGATTCAAATCCTGCCAGAGAGCATATATTTTTTTTAATAAGATTTCTTGAATATTGGTAGATGAAAATAAATAAATATACATGTTTAATAAATGGATCGGACCACAATATGTATGTTTTTTTGTGTTTCTTAACTCAACATCATTATGTCTTTTTTGTAATATAATATACCTGAATAAATATATATAAAAATGTGAGTAATTAATTAAGGTTTGAAAATTTCAGCTTGTATAAAAAATAAATGAATGACCCTGGCCAATGGTTAACTGAATGACTAATTTCTGTGGACAAAAATGAACATTTCTGTAACCTAGAAATCTGATTCAAAAAGACTAAAAGATTTTATTAAACTTATAAGTTTATTGGTTAATAAATATTTTCCCAATTTTTAAATATCCATTTTAATCAGGGGAAAATATTGTTGATCATTTTTTGGAGTGAGCCTTCAAAATTTTATAGCAGACAACAAATATCAAAGGCCTACAGTGCATTTGTGATAATGTCACTGATTGGTTAATAAATATGAATATAGATTTTCAAATCTGGAGCCTACAAAATGCACAAAAATAAGTCAACTTCTGTTTTGTACAAAAAATGAGTTTCCAGTGACAGTATCTAAATCTACTGCATTTTTCTACAAATCTTTAACAGGGTGAACCATACTATAAAA
Source organism: Acanthosepion pharaonis (assembly GCA_903632075.3). Taxonomy (NCBI): domain Eukaryota; kingdom Metazoa; phylum Mollusca; class Cephalopoda; order Sepiida; family Sepiidae; genus Acanthosepion; species Acanthosepion pharaonis. Next base: position 705,710 of record CAHIKZ030000942.1, read on the forward strand.
AATATAAATAAATAAACAAAGTGTCTACACAGATATGAGTAGACACTAAAAATAACAGTTAGTGATAAAATCTGTCAGATTAATAAATAAAAATACCATAACTTCTTTAGAAAATGTATCATGTATAATCTTATAAAAATATTTATGTATAATGTTTTTTAGTACAAAAATGCATTGACAATATTTTCCAAATATATTTTATTTTGAAAGTAAAATGACAGGTAACTAAATGTCTTGATAATGTGAGCAAGCCTCCTGCAAATCAATACAATTCTGTAAAGAATTTGATTTTTATTGGGTGGCCTATACTTGAAGATCTGTAACCAGACTAAGCTCAGTTTATCTAGGTCTCATCATTTTACAGTTGAAATAGCTCAATGTATCTGTAAATTCTACACTAACAGTTTTTCTTCTTGTACTTCTTGTTTGTGTAACTCTCTTCTGGTTTCTTGCTTTCCAGTCAAATTTAATCTCTCCTTAATAATGTTTCTTCTCATATTCTTTCACACTCAGTAACCCCTTGCATCTTAGTAGCTTTTTTAGCTTTGTTGAGATGAAATGTTTTAAAAAAAATAGAGGATAGATATTGCATAGTTCCTAATTCCTTCTGATATGCTTTACATACATTTTTTAATCATTCCATCCACTAAATAAAGCCACTAAGACAAAAGAGGTTATTGAGTGTTAGAGAAAAAAAACACTACGGAGAGAAGGTGATAAAAGAATAGGAATTAAGAAGATAATGATTTACACTGCATTAAAATTTTTGAAGATCAACGTTAACTGGGAAGCAAGAAGCTGAAAAAGAGTTCCACAATCAAGAAGTGCGAGAAAAGAAATTACTTTCCACCTTAGAACCCCTTTCCCCTTGACAAAATGTTTCTAGCTTCTCATTAGTTTATTGCTATTTTCATGGCAAATGTTCAGACAAGCTACATACCTTATTTCTACCAGTTCCTTTACAGCTAAGACTCATCATGCCATGTTCACAAGATTGAATTGTGATCATTCCTTTTGTATTTCATTAGTAAGGATGAAGTTCTATTCAGGCTACTTCCCCTGCTTCCCTAATCACTATGATCTTAACCTCTTTAAATCTAGCATCAACTGTTATATATCCAAAATATCCTCTTAATAAGCAGTTTTTACTTTCTCCATTTACGTTCCTCAGTATTCTCATTCAGTAACCTTCTGCCTTGAGTGGCTCTTGGGCCTTGTATTTGGTGAACAATAGCATAAAAATAGCAGTCGAGCATTATTTTTTTTGTTTCTGATGAAACTGCTCTTCCTTACTTCCTTTAGCTGCCCATGAATCAAATATGGCTGCTTCTCCCATTGTTAGTCAGAGGGTCAAATCATAATCCCTGATTGTTAACAGATTTACTATAATCTTTTATGTAGATTTAAAACATTGTTTTTCTTTAAGTTGATATGAATAAACATTGAAATATTGACCATTTCCACTGATATCTTTCATATCAGGCTGGCCGAATGCACATTTGTTTACAATCAAATCTCATAATACCAATTGGCCATAGAGAGGTATATGCTATTGAATCAGACCTGGCAACATAGCAACTTCCATGTAGCAGTGACAAGTTTCAAAATTGTCAATTTATCTTGTGATTTTTATTGATAGATGATCAAATGTTGATGTCATGATAATCAGGCATAGAATTATAAAAACACCAGGAAAGCTTTCAAGCCATTCTCGACTTTGATGATAAATTTGAAATAGGAGAGAATATCATTAAAATCCAATTCTGCTGATAACTGGCTTTTGGTAATTTCATTGTATTCAGTTTCAACAGAAATAATCCAAATCATTTATTTATTGTTTCATGACCACTGCTCCCAAAACAAGATGGCAAGTGTTATTGGTTTATAGGAAAAGACCTATGAAGATTTTTCATGAACCTATAATTAATACTGGAACTTAATTATTTATAATTAATAACAGATTTTATGGTATGCTTCAATGGATTAATAAATATGATATATATATAGGAGGCATGGTGGAGTAATGGTTAGCGGCTTGGAATCAGGAATCGGAGAGCCGAGTTCAAATTCCATTTGAATCCATTACATTCAGTTACGTGCAAATGGAAATGGTATGAATCCCCTTCTCTTTCCAACTATAGGTAAATAGCAGGACAGACTAGGTTCTATAGCCTTGGATGGAAACTGGTCTAGGAGAAGGACAACTCTGAATTCAAAACCTGTGGGGGGTTGTTTTGGGACCTTGTGGCACATAGTGCACCAGGTCTCTGTATTCGGCGCCTTCAGAAAGTGTGCCTCATTATGCACAAAATCTTCACTACTTTAATCAAATTGCATGTGCTGGTGTTTGGCTGTCGGTTCCTGAGAACTGACCTGGTAAATTTCCATCAAGCATACTTCTCTTTAGCAGCAAAAGCTCCATATCTCCTCTCCTTACTCCAACCCTTAGTGTAAATCACATTTTCAGTGTGAGTAATTGTTAGTCCCACCACTCAATTCCCATCTCCATCACTCTCATGTACCTTTTGCAGACATCCTTGAAGTGAAGATGGGGTCACCTTCATGCCCTCTTGCCAGTTGCCAGTTCCCAGTAGAGAAGGCCCTTTGTAATCATCTCATCCAGCATACGGTGTACATGTCCAAGCCAGTATATATAAGATATAATCTGACTATATTCTCAACATCCTGTAGAATCAGATGTCTGTCAGTTTGATTCTCTTCTTTATTGTCAGGGAAATCTTCCAGCATTCACTCCCTAATTCCTTTTCCCTAGCATCAAAAATAGCTGTTCCTCCCATTGTCAGTTTTGACAGTGTCAAATCACAAACAATTATTGTTTCAGATTTACTATAATTTTTTATGTAGATATAAAACATTGTTGATAAAGTTGACAGGAATAAACACTGAAACATTGACCCTTTTCAGACAGTTGCCTGAATATAATCCTACCACAATATGGCAGAATTGGTTTAATTTATGTAACTAGTATGTTAATTCAAGTTACCTTAAACCTAGTAAAATTTAGAAATAAATCTATAAAGGGTTAAGAGAATGACCACATTTGTTTGTTATTTGAATAACTATTTCCTACAAGAATATTGAATTACTTCCATCTTTTCTACTTTCAAGATGTCTGGCCTAATGATATTTACTTTTCAGAGTTTTGATAATGATCGAGTTTAGAATCTAAGATGCTGCAAATTAGTGGCAACTTTGATGTTCATTAAATTCTTTCAAGTGATTGATGAACTTGGTAAAATGATACTTGTTTTTCAGTGTCTGGATTAAAAGTCACTTAGCAAAAATTTCTGATTATTTTTTTAAAGTTTTCTTTTTTTTTCTTTTTTTTTTTTTGCTTAGTTGACAGTAGGAGAGACAGATGCTCAGACAAGACACACTCCAAGCAAAAAGAATTCCTGCAAAAGTCATTGTTTCTAAAGTATTTCAAGATGAACTGAAAAAAATGATTTAAAAGTTTTTATATATATATATATATATACACACAGTGTAACCCGGATATAAGAGAGTTGTCGGGACCGGAGAAGAAGTCTCTTATATCCGGGTTTGGTCTAATTTATATACATTAACACAGGCTCTAATTTGGGACCAGAGAAAATCTCTCTTATATCCGGGTTACACTGTATATGGTTTAAAATTTGCTCCCCATCTATCTATATATATATATATATATATATATATATATATTACGATAAACGTGCAATCAATTTACAAATACATGTTGTTCTTGTTTTTTTCTCTTAGTAATAAGAGGACAACGAAAATATATGTGTTGTTGTATCCGAAAATGCTATTGAAAATGAGTTATTGGTTTTGGAAAAAAACAAGAACAACATCTATTCTATACCTGAAGATGTCTGTAAGAACAGACGAAAGCTTGTAGTAAAAATAACAACTAATACGGCAGAAATTTATATAAACAAGGATCAATTCATTCATAATTCGGAGGTTTTTGTATACTATTTGAATTGTTTGCGATGATGGATGTCTTGCCATTTAAATCATTAACCTTTGCATTAGTTTTGTGTGAATAATTCATGTATATATATATATATATATATATATATATATATATATATATATATATATATATAAGAAAGAGAGAGACAAACAGTGCACTATGTTTCATATAGTATTTTTCTAGATGTAGATGGTGTGGACACAGAAATCACCATTTTGTGGTGACCTAAAGCTTTACATGACGTCTAAAGATCCAATTGAAACATGAAACCAGCAGTCTCTATGCAGTGTTGATTCCTATGTCAACATTATCATTTTCTATATATATATATTTCTGTATTTAGGCAGCAAATTCTCTTTTAAGCATGCCTGATTGGACAAATTACACACCTTATGTCTGCTTATTTTTATCATGATTCATGATTCATGGATATTTTCTGTATATTACAATATAAAAAAAAAGATAATAAATTTAATATATGAAAAATATTCCTGAATATAAAAGGATTATAAAATTAAGCAGTCATAGTGTTTGTTTATATATATATATATATATATATATATATATATATATATATATATTATGAAATTTCTCGGACATTCAGGCTGGTAAATGTTGTTTAATACTGTTTATTATAAACAGAGCATTTACTTAAATATTTGTATCTATAAAAAGAATGTATAAACATAAAAATGTCTTAATATATATATATATATATATATATATATATATATATATATCTATATATTAAGGCAGAACACTGAATACTGCTGTAAAATGCCTGCAGATTGTTGTTCTTTGTGCTTTATGTAGCATCTTGTATTCGTCCCATGCTGGCCTTAAAAATCATGAAGGCACAAACCCAACCTCAATAGTGGAACATGCTGTTGAGCCCTCAAACATCAAAAATAGCCCTTTACACACACACACACAGACAATGATGTATTGAAAAGTTTATGGCCTGTTCCACTTTCCAATGTTCAAACATAAATTTTTTCAAAATCTCTCATTGGTCAAAATTACAACTTGGTATTACTCCTTCTTTTACATAATTTATATTTGTTGTCTTAATTATTAGCAGTGCCTTGATTTGTACTTTTGTGAAATAGAAATGTTACCGACAATACTGTGTTCAGAGAACTCTTCTTTTTTGAAAGTCAATTCAGAATTGTCTTTTGTAATTGACCTTTACAGAAAATATTTATCCTATGGGGAAATTACTGCAAACTTGAAGGTAATTTTTTGTCATTGGAGATATATTCAATAATTTGCCACCATGACTATAATTTCTGCATTTGAAATAAAAATGCACAAGTTCTGCGAGTAGAAAAATATTCTACAAAATGCTGGTTTTTCATTCAGACGTATTCAGTGAAATATAAAATAACTAAAACAGGAACTGGTCTGTTGAATTTTAAATTATTCCACGTTAAAACAAATTCAATTATTGTTGTCTGGCAGTAATTGTGCATATTATGCAGTGTAATTAATCTCAATAGAAATTGCTGAGACATGCATGTCAACAAAATCTGTGTTGAAAGGGCATTTGAGAAGTTGGTATTGTGCAGGTCACATGACCCTCACACTACCCAATCAAACAGTCGTATTTGTTGTCTGTATTGATGATTATGTCAGAAAAAGGCCTGATCCTTTTTTTCCATAATATTCTTTTTCATTGTCATAGACATGAGGAAATTTTATATTTTTTTTTTTTTTTGTCTAATATCTTAAAGTTTTCTTCATTTGCCTAAAACCATTTACTTAAAGTTGTTTACTATTTTTTTAGCATTTCACTCCAAGCACGGCCACTATGATGCATGGCATCACAAGGAGTGAAAGAGAATGAGAAGACTTTAGTGAGGGAAAGTGAGGAGAAAGGATAATAAAAGAACAGGATTCAGGAAGACAGTAGATTTTTGAAGATTGTTGATGGCAAGAAAGTAAGAAATAAGGCAAGAAGTGCAAAAAAAGAATCTATTAGAACTGATGATTGCAGTTCAAAATTGGTGAGACCTAGGTGCCAATCCAGTAGCAAAAATTCATGCAATTGAGGCACAAAGGTGTACGTTGAATCAATAGCTTCATCTACTGTAAGGAAAGTTGGCTCTCTGTGTCATGCCAGAAAGTTTTTGAACCTATCCTTCAAATCTATAAATCAACCATCCATCCTTGCATGGAATATTGCTGTCATATATGGTCTGATGCACCCACTATATGTCTCGAGGTCCTCGACAAAATCCAGAGACGAAGATGATAGGTCCTGATTTGGCATCTAGTCTACAACCACTATCCCACAGACATGCCATGGCCTCCCTCTGTCTTTTCTACCAGTATTTTCATGGCAACTGTTCCGACGAGCTACTTTCACTCGTTCCCAGATGACATGAATTTAAACGAGCTACCAGGCTGGTATTTTGGTCCCACCCTTTCACTCTCAAAAACAATTGTAACCGTCTCTTTTACTCAAACAGTTTCTTCTTCCACACTTCCATTCTGTAGAACTCCCTTCGTCTTACTTGCTTCCATGATGATTATAATCTTCAAGTATTCAAGTTTAATGTCAATTGACATCTGACACCCTGAGTTTGTTCCCCATCCTTCTCTGTATCCTTTCCTCAAACACACCTCTTTTCTCTTGTTCTCAATCCTCTGTAATCCCATGCATGCTAGTGGCACTCCCACCTTGCTTGTAGCGAATTGCCTTAAAAAAAAAAAAAAAAAAACAATTGCTATGAAAATATTTGTAGAAAAGATAGAGAGAAGTCACGTCATGTCAGTGAGAAAGAGGCTGAAGTTGAAATGCCAAGTCAGGATTGATTATATTAAAGACTCTTTTTTGAATTTTGTCAAGAATCTTGAAATATATATAGTAGGAGCACCAGACCAGATATGGCGGCAATATTTAATGCATGGACGAATGGTAGATTTATAAATGTGAAACATGGATTTTGACAAGAAAAATATTTCCTTGCAGTAGATCTAGCAATTGATTCAATAAAATCATCTCACTTCATGTCAGTGAAAAACTTCAGCCGAATCTCATGCAAAAATGGACAGCAACATATTTGTTCAATGTTAGAGGAATCTTAGAAGTGTCTGAACTTTTTATCACTTGTGTACTTTGTTCCTACTTATGAGGAAGATGGTAATACGCCAATTTTCCAAGTAAGGTAGGTGGTGCTATCTGAAACCCTGGCTTTTAATTGGGTTTAAACATCAGCATTAAGAAGAAATATAATGCTGATGCAAAAGTTTCAATCAAAATATTTTGTATAATATTAGGGAAAACTTAGAAATGTCTGAACTTTTTATTACTTGTGTAGTTTGTTACGGTTTATAAGGAAGTTACACTAATTTTTTAAGTAAGGATTGTGAGGCTATCTTAAAAATCAGTATCTGAATCCTTGAAGACTAAGCACAAACATTGCTGATGATATAAACATAAGTTATAAAAGCCAACTTTTAGTAACTTTTCATTATTCACTTGACAAAAATTTGAATTCATTTGTCAATTCAGTGAGATTTGGTGAATTTTTTTTTTTTTTCATTTTGTTAGACTACCCCCTCCCCACATTACAGTAAAACCTAAATTTAATGATGCTTGTTTTAAGGATGACCAGAATTAACTACTCAACAATCATATAACGTACTGACAATTTATTTTTTGCTGAAAAAAGTTAAATAAATGCTAGAACAAGCATTCAACATTAACTTACTAGGAAGATGTCAACCTTTTTAATTCTAATGTAAGCTGGAAATGAAAACATCTAGCGGAAAATAATTAATTTGATAACTTTGAGCCATCTACAATTTGTCAGATTGTATTTATCATTCACTGACCTATCGCAGATTTCATGGCTTCTTGGAAGGTCAAAAGGTGAATTGGATACATTTTGTTTCATAGTCTGTCTATATTTCTGAGATGAGGTATTATGTACAGTATTTACATTAGTCGGACTATTGTCCTCATCTTTGTTGCCATATTTGTCACAACGTTTCGGCCGTTGTACGCTCCGGCCTTCTTCAGGTGGTTGGAATTTCGAACTGAACTGTCCTCAAGGACACATGGCACAGTGGATAAAGGCGTTGGTTAGATCCAGTGACAGACCCAAAGAAGGTGAGTTCAATACCTGGTTAAGGCAGTGGAGAACTTTCAGAGGGAAAATTAGCAGGAGATAACTGATAACTGACATCCATCAAACATGGCACATGGAACTAGAACAGCCTACCCCAGTGATCGAAATAAAGGGTTCAGTTCAAAATTCCAACCACCTGAAGAAGGCCTGAGCGTACAAAGGCTGAAACGTTGTGATAAATATGGCGACAAAGATGAGGACAATAGTTCCGACTAATGTAAATACTGTATTTTGTTTCATGTTTGCTACAAAAATGTTAAGAAACTAGAATTTGAGAAATTGTAAGTTATATTGGATAGCCCGAATTTCATTAAATTTTGTGTGTAAAAGAAAAAGAAATAAATAAAAGCAAAAACCTAGACACACAGGGAAAAATTCAACTCAATTTTAAAATCTAGAGCTGACAAGCTGTTCAGTATAATACCCCTCAAAACTGATAAGATTTTTTACGTATGAAGTTTTTGAATTTTTTTTTTTTAAGCCTTGTTTATAAGTGCAAAGAAATATATCTACCTTGTTAACTTAAATGAAATCTGGAAATGATAAATCTAATTGAAAATACTTAACTTGACAACTCTGCACTGTCTACAATTTGTTGGATTGTATTTATCATTCACTGACACCCTTCATAGATTTAATGGTCTTTGGGAGATCAAAAGGTGAATTTGATACAGTTCATTTCATGTTTGCTGCTCTATTGATTTAAGAAATTAAGAACTGATAAACTGTAAAGTATATTGGATAACCCCAATTTCATTAAATTTTGTGAGTAAAAAATAAAAAGCCAACCGAGACAGGTGTCAAATATCTCAGCTGAGTTTAAAAAAGCAATGCCGACAACCCTCTTAGCATAAAAACTGATAGGATTATTTACATATAAAACTTTTGGAAATTTTCTAAACCTCATTTATTAACACAAAGAGAATAAATGTCAAGCTTGAATCTGTGCTATAACGAATTGGAGGGGGGAAAAAACATCACTAGTACACAGTTAAGCAGTTTCAAACTTGACATTTGTAAATAAAAACAATGAGCAGATAACTCTTTAAGAAGTTTGACTCTGTATTTATATTATAAACATGGCCTCCTTCTAAAATAAAAAAAATTCAATATTTTCAGAATCTAACAAAGGTCGTAGTTAGAGAAATGTCTCCCTCACAAATTATTACCTGTTTTTTATGAGTATGTCAGTTAATTGTAATAGTGCCCATTTTCTGTTCATACATGATCTGCTATGCCAGATTTTTCTCAATTTTGCTTGTAGCTTTATTTTTTTTTCAAATTTTCCCTTAAGTGAATGACTGATTCCTCCTAACATAGCTTTTCTCTATATACACAGTATAAATAAATAAAATATAAAGAAATTTTAGTCAGACTCTTCTCTTGTCAGGGAAACAATTCTAGTTTATAATATAAATCTAGTGTCAAATTGATCCCTGACCTCTTAAAGAGTTATCTGCACTTTGCTTTCATTTACAAGATGTTTGAAACTGTGCTTTAGTAATTAATAACTGCATACAATGACGAACTGAGGAAAAAAGACAATATCAGTAGTACATATTTATTAATGATATAAGTACATTTTCAAACGTGACATTTGTAAATAAAAACAAAATACAGAAAACTCTTTAAAATTCGGGGATCGATTTGACACTATGTTTATATTATAAACAGGACTCCCTTCTAAAATGAAAGAAAATTAATATTTCTTGTAGTGGATAGGAGAAGGACTAATGAATGTTAACCTACAAAAATTATTCCTCAAAAAAATTTTTACATATTTTTTTATAAGTAGACCAGTCTACTTAAGTAGTGCCAAAAATTGTTTGAAATTAAATGCTAAATATTAATTATGGTTTAATATTTTTTTGGTTATATTCCCATTGGTTGGAAAGGGTCACATGGTATGCTTACTGCTATGTTTGTACGGTAGTGACAGCAAGTCTTCTTTTTCATGTCCACTTTTAGATTGATGAAAGTGGAAATTTGAAAATCTATTTTTATTTATTTTTGTTTTTCTTTAAAGTCCCAACACTGTCAGTTTATCTGTCTGTTAGAAAATGTCCCCAAAATCTGAGAGATTCAATGGAATATTTCAAGGAAATCAAGGAATAATCTGGAAATTTTTAATTCTTACACAGACTCTTTTTTTTAATATCTGCTGAGCATTGATTCTAATACTGAAAAGATTTGTAAATCTACCATTCATCTGTGCATTGAATATTGCTGCCATATCTGATCTGGTGCTCCTACTTGAGATTCTTGATGAAATTCAAAGAAGGATCTGTAATATAATCAGTCCTGACTTGGCATCTCAACTTCAACCACTTTCTCACTGACATGATTTCTGTCTATCTTTTCTGCAAATACTTTCATGGCAATAGTTCCAATGATCTTAGTGTAGACAAAAAAATGGTGATGAGAGGGGGGTCAAAATGTGCAGTGCCTACTTCAACTTCTTTGTCCAACTGTCAATCAGTACGTCCAGCTCTATTGCTTGCTGTCTGCCGAATTACTTCGAATCACCCATGTTGCTGGAACCCCACTTTTTATGCTACAGCCAAAATTTGCATGTGTGCAAATATTGTCTCGTTTTGAATGAGATATGTGCGCATAAATTGCGTCTTCAATAGTGGCCATATTTCTTTTTATCATCACTTTGCAGGCAAGACACGTTTGCGCTCGTTTCGAATTCTGAGGTAAGTCATGTGTTTCGTCACACTTAGTACCTCAACTGCATGAATTTAAGTGTGCTACCAGATTGACAATCAGGTCTCACCATTTTATTGTTAAACTAGCTAGATGCAACCACAAGTTCTGTTCTAATAATGTCTTTTCTTGCACTTCTCATTTGTGGAAATTTCTTCCAACTTCTTGTTTGCCTGCCACCAACAATCTTCAAAAATTAAATGCTATGTCAAATAACCATTATGTCTTTCTTAAACCTGTTCCTTTATTGTCCTTTCTTTTCATTCACTTTCACTATATGGAAACCCTAGCATCCTAGTGGCATTATCACCTTGCTTGGGGTGAAATGACTAAAAAAAATACATGTATACAGTGAATAAGAAAGCATCAATAAATATTTTTGATGTGAAAAATTATTGTTCTTGACATTTGGGGGGGGGGACAAAGCTAACTTTATATTTCTTAAATGCCCATTGAGGTTTAAGGTTCAAGTGAGGTCGTTAAGAGAAGTGATATACAACTCTGCTGTCAAACATACATTTATTAAAGATCTCTTTTTGTTTGTGTGTTTATGGTAATCAAGACAACTAATTAGATTCAAGGCTTGCATTAACCTCAAGTGTTCTCAATTCAGTTTTATACGTGGACAGTAACAGAGATGACAGTGAGATATTATGATGAGTAATGCCGAAACTTCCTTTACATTTCGTAATTAGACAAGCACAATCTTATCTCATAATTCACAGCTTTGTAAATGATTGTCTTCTTGTTATTAGCTCAAGTTGTGATCCATGGTCAAACCCAGCCAGAACATTCTATACTACAGGCTTACACATAGTGCAACTAAGAGCCAGAACTGGAGGCCTATTTTAAAATATTTGAATTTCAATCAGAAATTTTAGGGAAAAATTTAAAAGTTAAACTGCATTCTTAAATGTCTTGTTCTTAATTTTGTAGGAGGGATTATGGCCATATCGCATTGAAACACCATTTCTCATACAATCACCAAAGTTATGCAACATTGATCCTGGTCAGTACCTAGATGGGTGACTGCCTGGGAATACCGGGTGCTGTAAGCTTGGTGTGTGAGTAGTGTAATGGATAACAGTTCAGAATTTGGAAATCAGAGAAGTGAGTTTCAATTCCAGCCAGGTTCATTATACTCACTAATGTGCAAATACCCTTGTGTAAATCCTTATCTCAGAAAAATTCTTACATTCTAAAAAATGGTTTTCTGGATTTAAATAACCTGCAAATCTCAAATTGATCTATCAAAAATTTTGAAGGATAAAAATTCTATGCCCCACTTATTATTCCACTCCATAGCTTATTAATTATTTTCAATTAAAATTCAGTTCTAAGAAAATGATTATTTAGAATCTCTAAATATATAGCATGAGCATTGGACCATATGTGGCAGCAATATTCAAAGCATGGATAAATTGTAGACTTATAGAAATATAAGATATATTCTGGAGATAAAGATAGTCTAACATGACACAATGAACCAATTATAATCTTTCCATTTCACCAATCTAATTTCAATCATTATCTTATGTCTTCTTGATTATTCTTCTATTCTTCTCACTTCTTAATAATGTTTCTCTGCTTTCTTATTCTTTCATACTCCATAACCCCTTGTGTCTTAGTGGCTTTAGTGTCTTGAATGAGGTGAAATGGAAAGATTATATTAAATCCACTGTTAGGTCAGCTGCTAAGAAAGTTGCTTCATTGTGCCATGCTAGACAATTTTTCTCTCCAGAATATATCTTACATATTTATAAGTCTAACATCAGCCCATATGTTTAATATTGCTACCACATATGGTCCAATGCTCATTTATATTTAGAGATTCTTGATAAAATCCAAAGAAGAATCAGTAATATTATTGGTTCTGACCTGGCATCTCGGCTTCAGTTCCCACTGTATTTTGTTTGGGTGATCTCTTCATGATTATATCTAGGTTTTATTAATTTAAGCACAGTACTAGATTGGTCATAAGGACTTATTAATTCACAGATCATTTGGTTTGATGTAACCAAATGTTCTATACTAGCAGTTTCTCTTCTAGTACTTCTCACTTGTGGAACTCTCCATGCTTTCCAGATAACTTTGATCTTCAAAAATTCAAGAGCACTGTCCATTGTTATCTACTGTCTTCTTGATTGCTCTACTTTTGTTCCTGTTCCTTAATAATGTTTCTTTATTTTCATATTGTTTCACACTCAGTAATGCATTGTGTCTTAGTGGCTTTACTGCCTTGCTTGGGGGGAATTCAGTTAAAAAAAATCTTGAGAAATCAAAATAACGTTTTAGTCATGTAATGTGACATCATTCCTTGTGAATTTAAAAATAATTTAAATGATATATCTGAGAAAGGAACATTTTCACTGTTTGATCAGTGTGAAGCTTTGATGTTATTCCTGCCTTTTTGCAATCATTTTATGGTCATATACAACAACACATGGACAATCTGTGAAGAATAGTATAACAAGTGAAGAAAATTAGAAAGATGCTTTATTTGCGGTAAAAATGTTGATATAAGAGAAAATTGTTTTAACTCTCTTCAAATAATTTGCAGCATGTTTTACACACCATTCCTTCATTCAAATAAACTCACATCCACTTCTCAGATTCATTCTTCCTTCCTTCCTTTCTTCCTTCCTTCACCTTTGACATTTCCCAGCTTCATGGGGACGAATGGGCCAGTACCTTTCCATGATGGCCCAGTGCATGTTGCTAGGGGCAGATGTGACATATCTCTCTTCTATTCACGATCACCCAAGAATATTTCTGCATGAGTGAATGTAATAAACCTGACTGAAATTTGAACCTAGCTCTCCAATTTCTCATTCCAAGCCATTATCCATTACACCACCTGCACAGCCAAGCTTACAGCACCTGATATTCCCAAACAGTCATCTATCTAGGTATTGACTGGTCTTGACATTGCTTAACTTCAGTGATTGGACGAGAACTGGTATCATATACAATTACCTCAGGATTTATATTCTTTCCTATATAAGGAGTATGTCATACTCTGAAAGAAAAAAAAAAATTAAGGATTAACCCAATTTAAATCATCAAAGGGATAAAGGAATAATAAAACACAGGACAGCAAACTTGATGTCTTTCTTTCACCGCCATTCTTTTTTTCTCTACTTCTTTCCTTAAATCTGCTTTTCTTTTTGCATTTCTCTGGCTTTCTTATTTAACCTCCAAATTTGCTCTTTCATACCTTCTTCCCCACCCACTCGCTTCTTTTTTTTTCAGCTCTGTAATTGTGTATAAATGAACAGATAAGGGAACTGATCTCTACCTCCCTCCCTCCATCTGTCTCTCTCTCTCCATATATATATATATATTGTCATCCACTGACTGTTTTGCTGTATCACAACTCATCAGTATGACTAGACATCTGATTGCCTCGAGCCAGGATTAAAACCCAATTGATTTGGCATCAGTCGAAGATTTTTCCCCTAAGCTATCAGGAAGGTGAATTTTTACATATTTATTTTTGAATAAACACACCAGTGACTCAGAGTGCTCTATTCATAGAAGAGCATTGCATTATCAGCAGTAGCAGTCACTGTTTACAAATTCATGCCTTTCCCTCTAAAATGCTCGATCAATTTTTCTTTTTTCAGGGGCGTATATATTGTCATTCACAGACAGTGAGCAACCTTACTTTCAAGCAGGTTTCATTGAATATGAGAGACAAGGAAAATTTCATGAGTTTTTTGTAGTACTCTTAAAATTTTCTGTTTGGTCAGGGTAAGAGAGTGTAAAAATTATCCATAGAGTCTATTGTTCCAAGCACTTTTGGGGCAAATCTTTAGACAATTTTAAGAGATTTCTTGTTAACTGCTGTTAATTTCTTTTCATGGTTGTCATTTAAGATAGAATTGTGTGTATCTGTGTAGATTTATTAGCCTGATGAAAGAAATTTGAAAGATAAAAAAAACAAACTAATAATATTGACAATAAGTCTAATAATATTGTATATTAGTAGGAGCTCCGATTGAAGAATTGGAGAGCTGAGTTCAAATTCCAGTCAAATCCATTACATTCATTTATATGCTAATACCCTTGGGAAAGGCATGAATTCTCTTCTTCTCCCAGCTATAGGTGAATAGCAGGATAGACCGGGTTCTATAGCCTTGGATGGCAACGGGTCTACCACAGAAAGAAATGGCAACCTACTGCAAAAAAAAAAAAAAAGTCAATTCAAGACACTATCCATTACTCCATCGTACTGCTTAATAAATAAATGGGGCATCTACACAAATATGATTACCACTAAAAATAATGTTTAAAGTGATAAAATATTACCTGTCCCTTTAAATTTCTGTAAAATGACCTAAAGAATAAATTTACTATTAATCTACCCTGCGAGTGAAAACAATGTACATGAGACTCCGAGTATGGACAGATAAGTATGCATTTAATTTTATTTCTTACTATTAATACTCTGTCTTTTATTTCCTAGAAATACACTGGTTGACCTTTTTTTTTTTCACTGGAACACAATCGTTTTATTGTTGAAATGTTCCTGGTTCTGTACACTACTGGAAATCAGCTATGAAAGATCTGAATATTGATTTTGTGTTGAACCATGAACTTTTCGGCACCCCTTTTATGTAAATGGAAGTGATGGAGCAGACAATGAAAGCCCTTGTCTCTTTAGCCAAAAGTAGGAAAAGGAAATTCATGTTATTTGTGTATATTTTCTATGGGATTTATGTGATCATGATATTCAGTTTTAATGGTTTGAAAGGACTTTTCAGTTTGTGTGTATTTTTTTCAAAATGCCTTTTGATTTTTGGCAGTGTACCAAATATATTATGAAATGGACAAAGTCCGACAATTATTTTTAAAACATTTTTATGTTTATACATTCTTTTTATAGATACAATTATTTAAGTAAATGCTCTGTTTATAATAAACAGTATTAAACAACATTTACTGGCCTGAATGTCCGAGAAATTTTCATAGAAGTTTGTAGTTTAAAGACAGTAAAATCGATCTTTCTAACCGAATGCTCCTCTGTGGCCCAATGGGTTAAAGGCATGTCAGGCTATGTGATGGTTCTGTATAGGATACAGGTTTGATTCCTGTCAGAGTGTGACGGTTACACACCTGGCCCAGTGTCGGATCCTTTGGTTACGGCGCCAACGGTGACGTCGCTCCTCCTGGTCGTTCCTCCTGGGTCCAAGCGTGCCGCTCCAACCCTTTGGTCAGATGATCACCAGCCTCGCCTTTCCCGACTCGCTTCCAATACCTGGTCACTAAAGCAACTATACCGATCTCGGTCTGTCTACCCACGCTGTGTTTAGATCTTAGACAGACGGGACCAGCAGGATCGGGGCGATACAAGTTGAGTCCGACGGGGTGGCAAAACACAAATAAAATAAAAACTCACGACACCAAACAAAATTGCTGATAAAAGGGTAACAACCTTTCATATCTTAAAGTCCGTTACATAAAAACAAAATTGTTCTCAATTCCCGACCCGCTCTGTGGACTATGGCACCAAGCTTCTATCACACAATAGGAAAATGTCGAATTACCTACTTTCTAGAATCATGTATGTATGTCGGAGTGTGGTTCAGTTCGACACTGGGGCTAATTTCTATCGATCATTCGCAGTTGATTCTTCTCTCCGACTTGAGTTGTATTTCTTCTTCTTCTTCTGTTTTAGACTGGTAGATTTCTTGTTTCAACCCAGTGGAAGATTTCTTGCTTCGATTCAGTGGAAGATTTCTTGCTTCGATTCAGTGGAAGATTTCTTGCTTCAATTCGGTGGAAGATTTCTTGTCTTCAACTTGGGCTGGAAGGATTTCTTGTTTCGAGGATTCTTCTGTCGTCCGAGGGTGAACTGCAACTCACGCCCAACCTAACTCCAACTTCAACTCAACTTCAGCTCCCACTCTTCTCAGGTTTTCAGGCAATCTTCTTCTTCATCTACTTGGGCTGGAAGTTCTTCTGTCTTCGACTTGGGCTGGAAGTCCTTCTGTCTGAGGGTTCTTTTGCCCGCAAAGGGGGCGAGTGAATCGGGTCTTATGTCCGCGTTCAGGATCTTCCCCTGCCCGCGGTCCTGCTGCAACTCAGCCCAACTCGGCTGCATCTCCAACTCAAACTGATTTCTGTTGACTGGGGTCCTGCTTATATTGACCTTGCAACAAACTGGGGTGGGTCTGTCGGCGTCAGGGTTTTCTCGATAATTCAAAAGTCGTATTAATTTTGACTTTCCATTATCGTTATGTTTTTTCACCCCTACTTTCTCACAGAGCTCTTGGTGGGGCGGCGCATATCTATTTCTCTTAGTCTCTCATGTCAGGTGATCGCTCTCAACCAATCGTTTCGATCGAACCCTTTCTTTCTCTTCTTTTCCGCAGCCCACGTGACCGCCTCGTCCAACAGTTATTGATCGAGGTTTTCTTTTCCTTCTTCTTCGCGGTCACGTGATTGTATTCGACCAATTGTTATTGACCGAACACCCTCTCCCTTTTGTTGGCGGGTGTGGTTACATCGTGCTGGTTTTAAAAAAAACAAAATCCGACAAAGACCTTTTTGCACGTACGCAAAATGACAATCCTTGCCCTCTCTCACCTGGACTTTGTCAACCAGCCCTCTGCTAATTAGTCTTGACTTTTAGAAAGGATCTTTTCCGCCTTCCTGGCGCCCTCCGTGGTCCAAAAACAATTGCTCTTCTTTTTACCTCTTTGTTTTACCTGATAGTCGAAAATCTTAATTATCTAGGTCGAAATATCTCTACTTTCTTAACGTGGGTGTCCAATTCTTAACAGGTCAATTCCGTATATCGTTTCACTGGTCACTCCCCTCAACCCAAAGACACTTTCTCTCAGATCACAAATTTCGTTTCTATTGTTCAAAAGAAAAAAAAATAAAAATTTCTCTTCACTCCAAATTGATAAGGAGTTTTCCACGCAAGAGTCGGTCAGAGGCCTCTGACCGACATCTGGTCGATATCATGTCTTTTTCCCTTTCTTTCTCTTTTATTATTTCCAATTCTATTCTTCCCTTTGTTTTAAAAAAAATAAAGTCGACCACACGCAGACCTATCTCTACCATCAACTGGGTCATCGTCATACATTTCTCTTTCTTTCTTTTTCTTCCTTCCTTCCTTTTTTCTTTTCTTTTTCCTTCTTCTTTCCTTAGGATCGTCTAGTACATTCTTAGTGAATTATTTTCAACTCAGTTATTTTCCGTTTTTTTAAAAAAATTAACAACCTGTTTAATAAACTGAATAAGAAAAAATTAACTCATATTTCTATGAATATTTCCAATAAATGCAAGGTGCCATAAGAGGACGAATATTTTCTATGAAAATTTCATAAAACTTTTTAGTTTTAAACTCAGTAAATTTAAAAATAAAAAAAAAACTTAGTAAATTTAAAAAAAAAAAAAAAATAAAAAGTAAGTTATTCCAAAATTCACTTGAAGATGAGACAGAACTAATGCGTTTAATTTAATTATATAATTAAATTTGAAATTTTCAGCTTCAGTTTTTGAAACATGGTTATTACTGTGTAGCGAAGAAACCATATTTTAAATCATAATTTATAATATTTATGCTCTGTAAATTTACATTGAGCACTGTTTTGTAAAAATAAAAATAAAAAATATCAATAAGAACACCAGATTATATATCATACTGTTCTTTCTTTATATATATATATATATATATATATATATATATATATATATATATATATATATGTGTGTGTGTAATTTATCCCTCCAGTATCCCATTCAGCATTCATGCATTGTATAGTGTTATAATATTTATTGATTAGCTTTTTTATATTCAAAAAACAATCTGAAATTAAATATTGATATTTAAGATGACACTTCAGTTTTTAAAAGCTTCTGTAGTCAGTTGAATTTTCACCCACTATCAAATCCAATATAATCAACTTTTGCTTATCAGTTTATTAAACACTAGTCACACCGAAAGTGTCTCATGTAACATCTGCTTGTTTTCACACTTAAGCGAATAATCATAGGTCTTAACACCTGGTAAGGTCACACAGTCATTATACATGCATACACACCATATATATATATATATATATATATATACACACTAGAGGCCAAACGTTTGGAGACACCATGCATTTCTTTAAAAACAACTTAAAATGAGATATTTTGTTTTGTTTTTTTAAAGTAAAATATAAAAGTTTCAGTCTAGATTCATCTGTCCATGATACATATTGCTAAATTATGACTCTTTTTGTATAAGAAGCATATTTTGTTTTCACCATTAACCCCTCAGTAAACATTGCAAAAGAATGAACAAAAAGCAAGAGATTTGATTCAGATCAAGTTAATCATGAAAAAAAAGAACAATATCATTTGATTTTGCAAAGACATTATAGCATCTGGTTTATGCATCACTGTAAAATATTCACTTTTCAACAAGACACAACAGACTTCTAAATTATGTCAAAATGTCATTATGGAAACTATGACTTGGCCGACTCAATCCCTGACCTCACTTCATGGAATGAATTGGATAGTAGATTTCAAAGAGAATACTCAAAGAGTGAGAGTGAGCTGTTTCAGTGCTTGAAAAATGCTTGTAGAGATCTGCAATCTACTTCATTTGGGGTGGGGTAAGGCTGTGGCTCATTTAGTAAAGATTTTGATCCTTTTTCCCTATCCTCTTAAGGGAACTGGTGAAAAACAATCCAAAACTGTTGGAAAGAATGCTAAGAATTTGTAAAGCAGTAATTAAAGTCAGTTGGAGTTTACCTAGGAAAACAAAATATGATGCTCTTAAATAATAGTTAAGTGCTTACTTTTTGTCAAAATAAAAGCAAATACACTGTAGTTAGTAAAATGTTATTTTTTACTTTAAAAAAATACAAAAATATCACATTTTAAAGCATTATGTAGCATCATCGAAATAATGACTTTAACCTCATTAATCATTGCCCCAAAACAAAGTTATCAATGTATGGGCACGTGGCCAAGTGGTTAGGACATAATATTTGGATTCTGACAATGAGACCCAGGTTCGAATCTGTTATGGAAAAACCCTCCTACAGTAGAATGAACTCTTCCTCCTCTCATAAATACTAACTGTAAGACTTCCTAGAAAGAGTCATAGGGCAGTCGGTTGAGGAGCGGAGATGCAGTGTTAACCTACCGTTTGGATATACACCTCTATCTGCTTATTACTAACAGTCTTGCTTTGTATATATCTGTTATGTCAATTCACTTGTTCAACCTACCTTCGTCTTCCATGTCTTTCTTTCTGGCCCCTAAACAGGCCACAACAGAATCTTATAGTCGATTTGTCAAGAAGGAGACTTCAATGGTGTTATCAGACTGGAGGGGTCAATCCCAGAATGCGGCACCTTTGGGAAGTGCTTGAAAACCATACCATGATTTGACCCAAGCCTTGCGAGGGAAATTGGGTAGACAGAACTATTGAAGGCCGTCGGTAGCTGTCCTAGCACAAAGTCACAAGTCATTGTGGCTTAGGACTTGAGCATGCTCGCCTTGTTCAAATTGTTGATCACGCTAGATAACATGCTCTCTCCCAGAAACTGTAACTAAGGTCTACTTAGCATAGTTGCAGTATAAACCACAGGTGGGCTCTGTGGGTGTTGAATGAACACAGATGCGACTGAGCAAGCATCTGCAATAGGGATTGACTAACCACCCTAGTAGACAGGTATCCTCGAATACGAGTGGCCAGCTATACATGATCAATGACCAAACCTTATCATCTTAAGTGTATGTCAAGCAAGTCAACTTTACCCACTGGTTTGGATCTTTTAAAAATATTAAATGAAGTTAACTAATATAAATAGAAGATGGTCCTTGTACTAGGTTGTTTGTTGGTTGGTTGTTTTGTTTTAGGGCATATCAAAACCTCAGTGGGTCATTTAATGAAAACAAAATTTTTGAAATAGATTCATAACGATAGTTTGGTAAAAAAAAGGTGTGTATGTATACCTATATATTTGAACCACTTTTCAATTACTCATATTTTTTAGTACAATCCAACTTCTTTTAGGAAATTTACAATCTTGGATGGTTTTATTTTCGTCGAAAGTTTTTTTTAAATTACTCGGTAATATTTTGTTTGCACTAGATCAAAATCTACAAACTCTAACAGTATATGTTTTAATGTAAATTTCTCTTGGCATGAAGTGCATATTTGGGATTCTGTGCCCTCTAGTAAATAATGGTAGGTTAATAATTTTTTTATTACAAAGTATTTCTGGTAAAAAACCTATTTTTACACAAGTTTAGGTGTTAACTATTTGCCCATAGCTGGGACCCTAAAAGGTGCTACTACCCTAGGTCAGGGTGGACCTGGGAACACTAGCAATTAAGAGGTGGTTCCACTCTCCTCAAAACCACCTGATCAGAGGTCCTTGCTGCTGGACGTAGTTTATTGTCTTACTCAGGATGCAGCTGTAGTTTATCATTATACCCAGGACAGCCTTGTACAAGGTGAACATCAATATTGTTATAACAGGTCTTGTTTGACTCCTGTTTTTAGTTAGTTAAAATTACACCTGCACATCTGTTGTGGCATACCCACGGATGATAATGGGTATGCCCCCATTCCCATAAATACAGTAGTAAATACTGTATGTTGGTCTCATTGTAGAATTTACTTGACTCACTTTTAGCAGTTGACTACTTCTTCTACACGCAGCTGGTGAATCTTTTATGTATTGTACATTTCCTAATTATTATCGTTCATTATCAACCTTTGTTTGATTATTCTATTCAGTAACCTTCCCTAGGTAACAACATCATCATAACATGAAAAATATAATATATATATATATATATATATATATATATATATATATATATATATATATATATAATGATTTATTATCAGAAAGATTTGCTTGTACAGTAGATATATGAAATTTCTTGTAGTGTGGTTGTTAAATGTTTCTGGTTTTTTTTGTGTTCTGGTGAATGAATAAATTATTTGCAAGTGATAAGTGAATCATTAAATGGTAATATTAAACATATTATTAGTGCTCTGTCCAAAACACAACTGAAAAATGATAAACGAGATATGATAAATGGAATCAAGTCAAATTCTCAAGACTCACATTCTGTTACTGTTTGCACACTTATGTTAGCTATGCTAATTAGGCAGTAATTTACATACCATTAAACAAGTCTTCCAGGATGGTGATCCAGTAGATATAAATATCAATTAAAAAGTGTTTCAATTACCTGATGGATTCAATCCATGAATCAGGTAGGGAAAATCTATGCACTCTGGTTCTGCACAAATAAACAAGAAATTATATAACAGATACAAGATAGCACCAAACAGCAACTATTATCTCTTGTCAGCATATTGAGCATCTAACATATTTCTAAGGAATTATTGGATTTTATTTACTTTTTATTCATTTGAGCTCCCTCGGATTTACATGAGTCTATCACACCCATCGTCATGGTCCTACATCAAGGTCAAAAAGTCATTAGACTAACATCCTGTGTCATTACATAATTGGTCAATGGAGGCAGCTGCTGGATGCATTTTATTTAGAATCTGATCTTATTTTGTTATGATGGGCCTTATTTGACTCTGGTTTTTGGTTAGTAAAAATATATATATATATATATATATATACACATCATAACAACAAAGTGAGACATTTATTTATATATAAAAGGATTTATTTATCAGAAAGGTTTGGTTCTACTTGTTCAATAGATATAAGAAAGTTCTTGTAATTTGGTTGTTAAATGTTTTGTTTTGTTTTGTCATGGTGAATGAATAAATTATTTGCAAGTGATAAGTCAATCATTAAATGGTTATTATCAAACATGAGAAAGTGATATTTATGTAAAACTTTTCTGTGGTCTTTATTCCTGGAGTGACTCAAATCTACATGCTCTCTTGGTGAGAGGTTGCTGAAAAGAGGATGATTCTAAATTTCCTGCCGATAGTTTCCTTTCTACTATGGCATCATGGGTAATTAGTATTTTTTAGTGTTTTTTAGTTTTCATGATCACAAGATCACTATAATGTAAGAAAATAGAAAAAAAAAAGGAAATATTATCTTTTACTTTAAAAAATTCAAAAATATCACATTTGAAGACATTGTCCAGTATCACTGAAAAAATGTCTCTAACCTCATTAACCTTTGTCCCCAAAGCAAGGCACATATATGTAGTATGTGATCAATGACCAAACATTATCATCATCATAAGTGTATATCAAACAAGTGAAATTTACCCACTGGTTTGGATATTTTAAAAATATTAAGTGAAGTTAACAAATATAAATAGAACATGGTCCTTGTATATGGTGAACATTTATGTAAAAATTTAGAAGGAAGGAAGTATTATATCCTTAAATCAGTCCCACTTTATTTTAAAGATTACATGTTTCTAGCATGAACCATTTTGGGAGGAAAAAAGATTTATACTATCTTTTATTTTCTTCTCTGTATATCCCTGACCCTACTCTAAGATTTTAAAACATTACAGAAGCACAAACCTCAGCTATGTTTATTCAAACATATTCTTCCAAAAACATATTAAATCTTGAAAATTTATGCACTCATGTAATGATTCTGTTGGGCTACCATAGTTTATTAGATTTTTGTTAGCTAACACAACTTGATAGATGACCAGATGACGTGAGAAGTTGTAAAATGTACAGACAAGAAAACAAAAGAAGCATAGAAAGAAAGAAGCAAAAGGAACAAAAGACATTAGTCACCTCACAAAAAAAAGAGATTACCCAAAAGAAGTGAGAGATAATGTGATTATATACAGAGTTTGAAAGAAAAGGAAGTTTTAGAGGAAGAAAAAAAGAGAATAGAATTAATGAGAGCATTATGTTAAAGGGTAGAAGTGATTGTGAAAAGAGTTGAAAGAGGAAAAAGGGAACTGAAACAGAGAGAAAGAGAGAGAGAGAGACTTGAAGAGTTATATAAAAACAAAAAATAGAAAAATGAAATAGAATGAAGAGAGGGTTGAAAGAGGAAGAAAGAAAGATACAAACATATGTGGAAGTAAACAAATTGTTGCATTAAAAAGTCTACCCTCAAATATAAATTTAAAAAAAAACTCAGCAAAATGGGTAAAAATTTGAGAGAGACAAACAGACAAAAAATCGGTGCATAAAAACAGATGATAAAAAAACATTTATAAACCAATTTTATGTACCAAGAAGTAGAAAGAAAAAACATGAACAAAAAAATACTGAAAAAAAGATAACTGGAGTGAACCAACTAAAAGCAGAGAGTCAAGGCAGTGAAAGAGAAAGCAAAATAATTGGAGAGATATAGCTGAAATAACAGTCAAAATGGTAAAAGAGAGGACTGGAGTAAACCAACTAAAAGAAGAAAATCAAGGCAGTGAAAGAAAAAGCAAAATGATTCGAGAGATATAGCTGAAATAACAGTCAAAATGGTAAAAGATGACTGGACTGTGAACCAACTAAAAGCAGTGAGTCAAGGCAGTGAAAGCAAAATGATTCGAGAGATATAGTTGAAATAACAGTCAAAATGGTAAAAGAGAGGACTGGAGTGAACCAACTAAAAGAAGAAAGTCAAGGCAGTGAAAGAAAAAGCAAAATGATTCGAGAGATATAGCTGAAATAACAGTCAAAATGGTAAAAGATGACTGGACTGTGAACCAACTAAAAGCAGTGAGTCAAGGCAGTGAAAGAGAAAGCAAAATGATTCAAGAGATATAGCTGAAATAACAGTCAAAATGGTAAAAGTGATGACTGGAATGTGAAAGTGTGATAGATGATTGGAGAGACAGCTGAAAGAAGAGTCAAGACAGTAAAAAAGAGACGATTGGAGAGACAGCTGAAAGAAGAGACGATTGGAGAGACAGCTGGAAGAAGAGTCAAGACAGTGAAAAAGAGATGGTTGGAGAGACAGCTGAAAGAAGTCAAAACAGTGAAAGTAGAGATGATTGGAGAGACAGCTGAAAGTAGAGATGATTGGGAGACAGCTGAAAGAAGAGATGATTGGAGAGACAGCTGAAAGAAGAGTCAAGACAGTGAAAAAGAGATGATTGGAGAGACAGCTGAAAGAAGAGACGATTGGAGAGACAGCTGGAAGAAGAGTCAAGACAGTGAAAAAGAGATGATTGGAGAGACAGCTGAAAGAAGTCAAAACAGTGAAAGTAGAGATGATTGGAGAGACAGCTGAAAGTAGAGATGATTGGAGAGACAGCTGAAAGAAGAGTCAAGACAGTAAAAAAGAGACGATTGGAGAGACAGCTGAAAGAAGAGACGATTGGAGAGACAGCTGGAAGAAGAGTCAAGACAGTGAAAAAGAGATGATTGGAGAGACAGCTGAAAGAAGTCAAAACAGTGAAAGTAGAGATGATTGGAGAGACAGCTGAAAGTAGAGATGATTGGAGAGACAGCTGAAAGTAGAGATGATTGGAGAGACAGCTGAAAGAAGAGATGATTGGAGAGACAGCTGAAAGAAGAGTCAAGACAGTGAAAAAGAGACGATTGGAGAGACAGCTGAAAGAAGTCAAAACAGTGAAAGTAGAGATGATTGGAGAGACAGCTGAAAGTAGAGATGATTGAGAGAGACAGCTGAAAGAAGAGATGATTGGAGAGACAGCTGAAAGAAGAGTGATTGAAGACAGTGAAAAAAGAGATGATTGAAAAGACAGATGAGCTGACAAAAGAAGTCAAAACAGTGAAAGTAGAGATGATTGAGAGACAGCTGAAAGTAGAGATGATTGGAGAGACAGCTGAAAGAAGAGACGATTGGAGAGACAGCTGGAAGAAGAGTCAAGACAGTGAAAAAGAGATGATTGGAGAGACAGCTGAAAGAAGTCAAAAACAGTGTAAGTAGAGATGATTGGAGAGACAGCTGAAAGTAGAGATGATTGGAGAGACAGCTGAAAGAAGAGACGATTGGAGAGACAGCTGGAAGAAGAGTCAAGACAGTGAAAAAGAGATGATTGGAGAGACAGCTGAAAGAAGTCAAAACAGTGAAAGTAGAGATGATTGGAGAGACAGCTGAAAGAAGAGATGATTGGAGAGACAGCTGAAAGAAGAGATGATTGGAGAGACAGCTGAAAGAAGAGTCAAGACAGTGAAAAAGAGACGATTGGAGAGACAGCTGAAAGAAGAGACGATTGGAGAGACAGCTGGAAGAAGAGTCAAGACAGTGAAAAAGAGATGATTGGAGAGACAGCTGAAAGAAGTCAAAACAGTGAAAGTAGAGATGATTGGAGAGACAGCTGAAAGTAGAGATGATTGGAGAGACAGCTGAAAGAAGAGATGATTGGAGAGACAGCTGAAAGAAGAGTCAAGACAGTAAAAAAGAGACGATTGGAGAGACAGCTGAAGGAAGAGACGATTGGAGAGACAGCTGGAAGAAGAGTCAAGACAGTGAAAAAGAGATGATTGGAGAGACAGCTGAAAGAAGTCAAAACAGTGAAAGTAGAGATGATTGAGAGACAGCTGAAAGTAGAGATGATTGGAGAGACAGCTGAAAGAAGAGATGATTGGAGAGACAGCTGAAAGAAGAGTCAAGAAAGTGAAAAAGAGACGATTGGAGAGACAGCTGAAAGAAGAGACGATTGGAGAGACAGCTGGAAGAAGAGTCAAGACAGTGAAAAAGAGATGATTGGAGAGACAGCTGAAAGAAGTCAAAACAGTGAAAGTAGAGATGATTGGAGAGACAGCTGAAAGTAGAGATGATTGGAGAGACAGCTGAAAGAAGAGATGATTGGAGAGACAGCTGAAAGAAGAGTCAAGACAGTGAAAAAAGAGACGATTGGAGAGACAGCTGAAAGAAGAGACGATTGAGAGACAGCTGGAAGAAGAGTCAAGACAGTGAAAAAAGAGATGATTGGAGAGACAGCTGAAAGAAGTCAAAACAGTGAAAGTAGAGATGATTGGAGAGACAGCTGAAAGTAGAGATGATTGAGAGACAGCTGAAAGAAGAGATGATTGGAGAGACAGCTGAAAGAAGAGTCAAGACAGTAAAAAAAGACGATTGGAGAGACAGCTGAAAGAAGAGACGATTGGAGAGACAGCTGGAAGAAGAGTCAAGACAGTGAAAAAAGAGATGATTGGAGAGACAGCTGAAGAAGTCAAAACAGTGAAAGTAGAGATGATTGAGAGACAGCTGAAAGTAGAGATGATTGGAGAGACAGCTGAAAGAAGAGATGATTGGAGAGACAGCTGGAAGAAGAGTCAAGACAGTAAAAAGAGACGATTGGAGAGACAGCTGAAAAGAAGAGACGATTGGAGAGACAGCTGGAAGAAGAGTCAAGACAGTGAAAAAAGAGATGATTGGAGAGACAGAAAAGAAGTCAAAACAGTGAAAGTAGAGATGATTGGAGAGACAGCTGAAAGTAGAGATGATTGAGAGACAGCTGAAAGAAGAGATGATTGGAGAGACAGCTGGAAGAAGAGTCAAGACAGTAAAAAAAAAGAGACGATTGGAGAGACAGCTGAAAGAAGAGACGATTGGAGAGACAGCTGGAAGAAGAGTCAAGACAGTGAAAAAGAGACGATTGGAGAGACAGCTGAAAGAACAGACGATTGGAGAGACAGCTGGAAGAAGAGTCAAGACAGTGAAAAAGAGATGATTGGAGAGACAGCTGAAAGAAGTCAAAACAGTGAAAGTAGAGATGATTGGAGAGACAGCTGAAAGTAGAGATGATTGGAGAGACAGCTGAAAGAAGAGATGATTGGAGAGACAGCTGAAAGAAGAGTCAAGACAGTGAAAAAGAGATGATTGGAGAGACAGCTGAAAGAAGAGACGATTGGAGAGACAGCTGAAAGAAGAGACGATTGGAGAGACAGCTGGAAGAAGAGTCAAGACAGTGAAAAAGAGATGATTGGAGAGACAGCTGAAAGAAGTCAAAACAGTGAAAGTAGAGATGATTGGGAGAGACAGCTGAAAGAAGAAGATGATTGGAGAGACAGCTGAAAGAAGAGATGATTGGAGAGACAGCTGAAAGAAGAGTCAAGACAGTAAAAAAGAGACGATTGGAGAGACAGCTGAAAGAAGAGACGATTGGAGAGACAGCTGGAAGAAGAGTCAAGACAGTGAAAAAGAGATGATTGGAGAGACAGCTGAAAGAAGTCAAAACAGTGAAAGTAGAGATGATTGGAGAGACAGCTGAAAGTAGAGATGATTGGAGAGACAGCTGAAAGAAGAGATGATTGGAGAGACAGCTGGAAGAAGAGTCAAGACAGTAAAAAAGAGACGATTGGAGAGACAGCTGAAAGAAGAGACGATTGGAGAGACAGCTGGAAGAAGAGTCAAGACAGTGAAAAAGAGACGATTGGAGAGACAGCTGGAAGAAGAGTCAAGACAGTGAAAAAGAGATGATTGGAGAGACAGCTGAAAGAAGTCAAAACAGTGAAAGTAGAGATGATTGAGAGACAGCTGAAAGAAGAGATGATTGGAGAGACAGCTGAAAGAAGAGATGATTGGAGAGACAGCTGAAAGAAGAGTCAAGACAGTGAAAAAAGAGATGATTGGAGAGACAGCTGAAAAGAAGAGACGATTGGAGAGACAGCTGGAAGAAGAGTCAAGACAGAAAAAAAAAGAGATGATTGGAGAGACAGCTGAAAGAAGTCAAAACAGTGAAAGTAGAGATGATTGGAGAGACAGCTGAAAGTAGAGATGATTGGAGAGACAGCTGAAAGAAGAGATGATTGGAGAGACAGCTGAAAGAAGAGATGATTGGAGAGACAGCTGAAAGAAGAGTCAAGACAGTAAAAAAAGAGACGATTGGAGAGACAGCTGAAAGAAGAGACGATTGGAGAGACAGCTGGAAGAAGAGTCAAAGACAGTGAAAAAAGAGATGATTGGAGAGACAGCTGAAAGAAGTCAAAACAGTGAACGTAAAGAGATGATTGAGAGACAGCTGAAAGTAGAGATGATTGGAGAGACAGCTGAAAGAAGAGATGATTGAGAGACAGCTGGAAGAAGAGTCAAGACAGTAAAAAAGAGACGATTGGAGAGACAGCTGGAAGAAGAGTCAAGACAGTGAAAAAGAGATGATTGGAGAGACAGCTGAAAGAAGTCAAAACAGTGAAAGTAGAGATGATTGGAGAGACAGCTGAAAGTAGAGATGATTGGAGAGACAGCTGAAAGAAGAGATGATTGGAGAGACAGCTGGAAGAAGAGTCAAGACAGTAAAAAAGAGACGATTGGAGAGACAGCTGAAAGAAGAGACGATTGGAGAGACAGCTGGAAGAAGAGTCAAGACAGTGAAAAAGAGATGATTGGAGAGACAGCTGAAAGAAGTCAAAACAGTGAAAGTAGAGATGATTGGAGAGACAGCTGAAAGAAGAGATGATTGGAGAGACAGCTGAAAGAAGAGATGATTGGGAGACAGCTGAAAGAGATGATTGGAGAGACATTGGAGAGATGATTGGAGAGACAGCTGAAAGAAGAGTCAAGACAGTGAAAAAAGAGATGATTGGAGACAGCTGAAAGAAGAGACGATTGGAGAGACAGCTGGAAGAAGAGTCAAGACAGTGAAAAAAGAGATGATTGGAGAGACAGCTGAAAGAAGTCAAAACAGTGAAAGTAGAGATGATTGGAGAGACAGCTGAAAGTAGAGATGATTGGAGAGACAGCTGAAAGAAGAGATGATTGGAGAGGCAGCTGAAAGAAGAGTCAAGACAGTAAAAAAGAGACGATTGGAGAGACAGCTGAAAGAAGAGACGATTGGAGAGACAGCTGGAAGAAGAGTCAAGACAGTGAAAAAGAGATGATTGGAGAGACAGCTGAAAGAAGTCAAAACAGTGAAAGTAGAGATGATTGGAGAGACAGCTGAAAGTAGAGATGATTGGAGAGACAGCTGAAAGAAGAGATGATTGGAGAGACAGCTGAAAGAAGTCAAAACAGTGAAAGTAGAGATGATTGGAGAGACAGCTGAAAGAAGAGATGATTGGAGAGACAGCTGAAAGAAGAGTCAAGACAGTAAAAAAGAGACGATTGAGAGACAGCTGAAAGAAGAGACGATTGGAGAGACAGCTGGAAGAAGAGTCAAGACAGTGAAAAAGAGATGATTGGAGAGACAGCTGAAAGAAGTCAAAACAGTGAAAGTAGAGATGATTGAGAGACAGCTGAAAGTAGAGATGATTGGAGAGACAGCTGAAAGAAGAGATGATTGGAGAGACAGCTGAAAGAAGAGTCAAGACAGTGAAAAAGAGATGATTGGAGAGACAGCTGAAAGAAGAGACGATTGGAGAGACAGCTGGAAGAAGAGTCAAGACAGTGAAAAAGAGATGATTGGAGAGACAGCTGAAAGAAGTCAAAACAGTGAAAGTAGAGATGATTGGAGAGACAGCTGAAAGTAGAGATGATTGGAGAGACAGCTGAAAGAAGAGATGATTGGAGAGACAGCTGAAAGAAGAGTCAAGACAGTAAAAAAGAGACGATTGGAGAGACAGCTGAAAGAAGAGACGATTGGAGAGACAGCTGGAAGAAGAGTCAAGACAGTGAAAAAGAGATGATTTGGAGAGACAGCTGAAAGATATCAAAACAGTGAAAGTAGAGATGATTGGAGAGACAGCTGAAAGTAGAGATGATTGGAGAGACAGCTGAAAGAAGAGATGATTGGAGAGACAGCTGAAAGAAGAGTCAAGACAGTAAAAAGAGACGATTGGAGAGACAGCTGAAAGAAGAGACGATTGGAGAGACAGCTGGAAGAAGAGTGAAGAGTCAAGACAGTGAAAAAGAGATGATTGGAGAGACAGCTGAAAGAAGTCAAAACAGTGAAAGTAGAGATGATCGGAGAGACAGCTGAAAGTAGAGATGATTGGAGAGACAGCTGAAAGAAGAGACGATTGGAGAGACAGCTGGAAGAAGAGTCAAGACAGTGAAAAAGAGATGATTGGAGAGACAGCTGAAAGTAGAGATGATTGGAGAGACAGCTGAAAGTAGAGATGATTGGAGAGACAGCTGAAAGAAGAGTCAAGACAGTGAAAAAGAGATGATTGGAGAGACAGCTGAAAGTAGAGATGATTGGAGAGACAGCTGAAAGTAGAGATGATTGGAGAGACAGCTGAAAGAAGAGACGATTGGAGAGACAGCTGGAAGAAGAGTCAAGACAGTAAAAAAGAGACGATTGGAGAGACAGCTGAAAGAAGAGACGATTGGAGAGACAGCTGAAAGAAGAGATGATTGGAGAGACAGCTGAAAGAAGAGTCAAGACAGTGAAAAAGAGATGATGGTTGAAAGAAGAGGGAATCTAGTCAGTGAAAGTGGGAATAAAAGTGTTATCGCTTAGAAAAAAAAGATGTACAGACAATCTGTTATGGTTACTCAGTATTATCCAAATTATTCTTCTGTAATGATATTTTCAAAAACATACAAGGAACACATCATCGCAATTGGAGGCAAGAGAAAGCCGTTGGAATATGTCGGGAGGAGGAGTCAGGGAAGAAAGTAATTTATCTCGTTATTGAAAAGAAGGCGGCTGGATAGGAAGAATCTATTGTGTTGGGTTGTTCACTAGTAGCAGCTATTATTAGCTCTGCCGATTATGGATCAGTTGTATTTGTGGGTTACACGTCAAAACAGTTGGCTGACCATCTATTCAATAGATTTATGAAGCTCCTTGCCACTCTTCCTTACCCTTGCCCTCTGATTTTGTTTAGGGTGGGTTGAGGCTGTGGCTCATCTAGTAAAGTTGTTGATCCTTTTTGGCTCTCCTATTAAGGGAACTGGTGAAAAACAACCTAAAAGCAACCATCTAGGATTAGGTAATTTTTTTTTAATAATAATATCACCTTGTACAAGGCTCTACTTGTGGTAGAGTGTTAGAGAGTAAGAGATACAGTCTATGTAGGAAAGATAATGGTTAATCCTAGACTTGAACTGGTTAAGTGTGTAGTGATTGGGGAATCATCCTCTTGGGAGTCAGTTCCACAAAGTAGCTGTTTGTAAGAAGAAGT
This sequence comes from Acanthosepion pharaonis, assembly GCA_903632075.3. NCBI lineage: Eukaryota > Metazoa > Mollusca > Cephalopoda > Sepiida > Sepiidae > Acanthosepion > Acanthosepion pharaonis. The sequence continues at coordinate 737,454 of CAHIKZ030000942.1, forward strand.
TTCTCAAGTGGAACTTACATCTCCCCAATGGAATATGAAGGTGGTTCACTACAGCAGGTAAATTGCTACATAAATTATTAGGGTATTTAATCAGAAGCAGATATATATATATATATATATATATATATATATATATATACACTCTTCTTTGTTTCTTCAATCTACATTGAAGACTTCCCCACTGCTGGCCAGTGGTATCACAAATGTATCACAAACAGTTTGCATATGCTGTTCAATTTCCCCAAATTTAATTTTTTTTTTCACAGTGAGGTTCACTTTGTACAAGGCCCAAGAGTCACACAAGGTAGAGAGTTACAGAGTAAGGGGAACGGTTTATGCAGATATGTGGAGAAGATAACAGTTAACCCTAGACTTGAACAGATTAAGATTGTAGTGATCAGGGAAAATATTCACTTGGGTGTCAATTCCACACAACAGTGATTCATGGGAAGAAGCAGATCAGGTGGAACTTCTCGCCAATGGAATACAAAGGGAATGAAGATGGTTTGTTTCAATGTCCATAGAATGGTGGGTTCTAGCCATGACGGTTAAAACTGGTGGAATTAAAGAATGTAGTTCATCTGAGCACTTTCCATGAAAGTAACAATAGAGCAGTGAGAGGCTTATAATGTTTCATCTGGAAGAGGTGGGAGGGATGGAAAATAATTTGTTACTCACAAGGATGAGGAGATTCTTTTGGAGCTCCTGCTCAAATATGACAGCAATACTCCATTTAGTCCTGATCTGCCTCTTGTAAAAGTAGAGGATAATACTAAAAGTTAGGTACTTATTGAAGCAATACAGGGAACCAATCATTTTTCCTGTATCCTCAGCAATTGAGTTCCACTTGATGTTTGGGTTGAGTCACGCATGGCACGGGGCTTCCCTATAGGAACATCAATTCAATGTGAATGGTGGTAGTTCAGTGTCCGGTCAGCAATGATGAAATCTAACTAGTGTGAAATATCCAATAACAGTTTCGTGAAATATCTAACATTGTAGAGGTCTCATGAATGTAGATGAATGCCGAACTGCAAAGTAATATCTGTCTTCCTATATGAAAGCTGAAGAGAAGATTTTAGTCAATAGAGATGTGGTTCTGAAGAAAAATGCTGAGAATATCATAGGTGGAACATGTAAACAATGGGGAAGTTTTAAAGAATACAAGAACAAAAAGAATACTTAGATAATTGTAATTTTTAAGATATGTAATGAAGAAAGAGGGCTTAGAGAATTTAACACTCTCAGGGACAGAGGGAAACAGCAAATAATGTACCTAACAAACTTGTGTAATTATGTAGTGGAAGCGATAATAAAAAGCTAAGAGCTACAAGGATAGGAAATTGTCAAGAGACATGATCACTGAGGGACACAACAAATAGAACTTCCTTAACAATTGTGTGTGTGTGTGCGCGCATGTGTGGTGATCAAGCCCTAATGGGTGAAACACATCACAAAAACTTTTTCCAATTTGTAATACATCTTTCAAAACTGTTCTTGATACATAAAAATTTATATAAAATTTGTATATTGCTATACCATATATATATATATATATATATATATATATATATAATATTGATAATCTGTATGAAATTTCCTAGAGGAAATATCTAGATGTTACCATAAGTTCTATGCTAACAGTTTCTTCTCTTGCACATTTCACTTATGGAACTCTCTTCTGTCTTCTTAATTCTTACTCTTTTATTGAACTCTCTCCTTAATACTCATTTTTCTAATATTTTCTAACACTCAGTAACTCCCTTGCATCCTAGTGCCTTGCTTGGAGTGAAATGATTATATATATAAATTGTTTTTATGTCAAAGGATCAATTGTTATTTTAATTTTAGTTTATTATTCAGGAAGTTTTGAAAATAAATGAGAAAATGAAGGAAAACAAATATCTCTTGAATTTTATAAGCGCGTGAGGGATTCTAAAATCCTCAATTTTCTCCTAATATTTTAATGGCACATGTAAGTTTGTCATCAAAACACATAAATGCCATTATGTCAAATGTTATAGCTTGTCTTCTACATAAACATGTCTTCTATTTAGGAAACAATTCAAGGGCCATAACTCGTCTGAATAACTCACTCTTTTTGGTTTTTTTATGTCATTTTGGGGATTGGGTAATGTTAGACATTTTTATTTTGATTGTGGCAATAATTATTGAGCTTCAGACAAGTTTTTTTTAAACAATAAATCCCCTTTCTTTAAATCTTCTTGTCTATTAAAAGTCATATTTTGGTTATTTGACATTGTAGTGGGGGGTTATAACTCTGAGTAAATGATAATAAACTCCTTAATGTTTATATATATATATATATATATATATATATATATATACTCATAAAAATGAGAAACAGCAAGATGTGGAAGCAACAAAACAAGTATTATTTATTGTCTGGTTGTTATGTGGTGTTGGGAACATGCAACATGGTAATACTGAATAAAATTGTAAGTTTGGGTTCATGTGTAGATCAAGCATGGATTGGAATCTGACAAAATGATAAGATAACTGTTGTAGCATACCTATGGGCGATAATGGGTATGTCCCCATTCACATAAATACAGTAGTAAATACTGTATGTTGGTCTGCAGTTTGATATTCATTGTGGAATTCACTTGACTTACTTCTAGCAGTTGACTACTACTTCTATACACCACTGGCGAATCTTATATGTGTTGTTCTTGTCCTAAGTATTATCGTTCATTACCCACCTTCGTTTGATAATTCTATTCAGTAACCTTCCCTAGGTTACAATAATAACAAATGAGGAAGCTGTAAACAGTTTTAATTTTTATATGTGTGTGCAATGTGTGTCCAGATAATTTAGTTGAAAAAATTCCTGATACTAAGTGTCTGGGGTTTTTTGACCTTGAATTTTACCTAAAAGATAAATGTTACTATTATGGCCTGAAAAGAAAAAGGAGACAAAATTTTCATTGATGCACATGTTGACAACCTGTCTGTGTGAACTGCTTGCCCATTAGTGAGAATGTCATGTTTTGTTTGGGTAGAGGAAAAAAGTGGGGAAAATTCTCATTGGTTTAGGATGAGTAAATTAATGGTAATTAAAAATGTTATAATCATGTTGTTATAATTATTTTTTGACACTATAATTAATTTTTGTTTATTTTCTTTATGTACACAACACTGCGGGATAAGATTAATTTATGTATGTATTTCTTTATGTAGACAACAACATGAATGGTGCCCAACTTGACCAGAAATGTGTAAACTCCCAACTATGTATAACTGCTTTGTTAGATCAGGTGGTTAAAAATGACTTAAAGCAAATGAACACTATAGATTAGAAAGAATTCTCTTTCAAAGATCATGGACTGGCAGAACAGAATTACAAACTGTACCAGGTGAGAGAAACCAGATCATTTGGGGAATTTCAACAGCAGCAGCAACTAAAATGGATATCACATGCAGCTTGAAGAGAAAATGACATAATGTAGTTGTTGATGCTCCACATGACTTCAAATGAATGGTTAGGAAAGAAAAATTGATGAAAGCTGCTGAAATTATGAAACCTATTTTACTGGTAAATTGTTTTAAGAGAAAGATTTTATGAATATTTCCTTATAAGGAAATGGCTAATATGAAGCTATTATGTCACTCAAAGTATAGTTATTTTGATGCAGAATCTCTCATTTAGAACTTGAGTGAAAGACTATACTGCATCATACAAAGAAGAAATATCCATAGAACAAATTATGGACATATGTTTAGCTTCATTATTCAAACCAAGGAATTCTAATCTTCTGTAGAAAGTGGATACTTCTTTAAGATCAACTATGACTAATGTTTCAGCAGCCAATGTGCTTTGGATTACACTTCTAATCTGTTTAGTCTATCAAGAAACAGGAATATACTTAGCATTTTCATCAAATATAATGGTTTAATCCTGACACCTAGAACAACTAGCCAATCTCTATTGAAGGCACATCCTCAGGTACATTTTTGTTTGTTCAACACCCACAGAGCCCACTTCTGGTTTATACTGCAACTATATTGAGAGAAGCTTAGTTAGGGGTGTAGAATGCATCTGATGTGATCAACAGTTTAAACAAGGCCAGTATGCTCAAACCATGAGTCATGTTTATATATATATATGGAATATGCATACACCTGTGTTCCCCATCACTGGAATATGATTGGCTGGTGTCCATCATAAATACCGACGGACGTGTAGGTGAGTCAAGAGCCTTAGACTGAGAGCTAAGTCTATAACGACGCCCATTGGACTACGCCATTGATCTACACTTCTTACCTGCGACTACGACGCGTACCAGTCGATTACTGCTATCGTATTCTACTTCGTTATGGTAGCCAAAACCACTTAGCTACTTCATTCAAATATATCCCTTTCCAGGACATATCAAAATATATATATATACACACACACACACACACACACACACATATATATGAAAAGATTGCTTTTAAATATCAACTTTTAACCTGACATTGATGTTTCTTGGTAAAATTTACAGTCGTCAGAGGTTGTGGATTTAAATGGCTTTTCCTACTTTTCCAATTTTTTCTGCGTCTTTTTCAATCTGCTATTTTACTCCATCTTGTACATTTTTACACTGAATATGCACAGAAAAGTTGAAAGTACCTGAGTTACAAAACCTACGGTGTCTTCATCTCAACATCAAGAAACTTATCGGACAACTGGAAAGGCTCAGTATAAAAATAAGTAGACACATACTGTCTATATTATTCAATGAAACACACACACACATATATATATATATATATATATATATATATATATATATATATATATATATATATATGTGTGTGAATGTGTGTATAAATTTCTCAGAATTAACCTGTAAATGTCACTAGCATTTCTAAATTCTTCTAGTTGCTAACATTTTGCTTGTTGTATATAGATACTTTGTTTCAATAAATTCATTTCGTTTTTGCATTGAAATTGTCCACATTGGACAAAACGTGTTGGCTAAAACTACAGTTTTCCGATTGTCTTTTCCTTTACACACACACACACACACACACACACACACATATATATATATATATATATATATATATATATATATATATATATATATATAATCACCCGGTTCTGTCTTAGTCCAAATTTTGCTTTTTGCAAGATTTTGTTTTTTCAAAAAATTAAAACCCACATTGAAGTGCTACAGACAAGGGAAATGTGATAAAACAGGTGTAATAATATTGAAAGAGGATTTTACAAACATTTTGAAAGATTGAAGGTCTATTGGAACATGTTTGTAAGCTTTGAAAAGGCATATTTGAAAAGGATGTTGTTACCATTGCCCTAGGCAGGCTACTTTTACCTTAATAACGTTAATATTAAATGGCTGGCTACTTGGACCTAATTACGCAAACATGAAGATGGCTATTATCAATCATTCTCTGTGTTAATGGCACTTGTTTTTGTACTTGTCAAGGAAAGTGTTATACCTGCTTTTTCAAACCACCAGTTCATAGTTATTGAACGCATACATTGCTTTACTGTCATTTGGTTACAGGTTGTATTTTTTTTTCTTTACTTTCTGTTGTTGGTCTTCTCAAAGATTCCTTTTTAGCTTGCTAATCACATTTTACCTGTCAGGTCTCAGGTGTCCACAACTTTTTTTTTGTGTGTTCTAAGTCTAGATTTATGACAGATCAATAAATCCATAGTCTGTTACATAGTCATTGGTGGCATCTTGATTTAAAATATTCACTGTATAAGGTTTGATTGATGTAAATGGTCTTCACCACTGAATTAATTATATTGACATGGAACGAGAACATGTCAATAAATTAAATGTGTTTGTCATCATTAGCAAAAGACTTAGCAGCTTAACAGCATGTTGATGAGTATAATTCTCCTTTACCTGTATTTCTTGTTTAATGCATCAAGTCCTTTCAGAATGAGCATATTTATGGCTCTCTATGATTTCATGTATTTTGTTGCTAGAGCGAACACCCACTCAGCACAATAGTCAAAACTTCAGGGCCTGCTCATTGATGGTGATATATTTTGATCATTTCATCCCAAACAAGGTGATAATGCCACTAAGATGCAGGGTGTCACAGGGAGTGAAGAAGAGAATGAGAAGACATTTGTGAGAAGTCAGGAAAAGGACAAAAAGGAGCAGGATTCAGAAAATAAGGATGCATTTAAATTTTTGAAGGTTGTAGTTTGCAGTGTAGCAAGAAATCAGAAGGAACTTCCACAGGTGAGAAGTGAGAGAAAAGAAACCATTAGAGTTGAACTAACAGTTGCATCTAACTAGTTCAAAAATAAAATGATGTGGCCTAGTTGCCAATCTTTGGGCTAAGATCAAAGTGTAGTATCTGTTTTTATCAGTTCAATCTGGTTCTCTCTCTCTCTTTCCACTTCTATCCTCCTTTCTGTCATTCATTTTCTCACTGAAACCAAGTTGTCTTTTCACTTATTTCCATGCAATCAAAATGGAATAGTTCAATATTTATGAGTTATTGGCAGGGCGTAATGGTCGTGCAAACTAATGAAGAGAAGGATAAGCACAATTATAATAGGATAATAATAAAGAATGATTTTGGTATTAAATAAACCAATAAAGTTTGACGTATCATCTAATCAACCAAACCAAACCAAACTACTTCAAAGATACTTTGAAAATCTTGTGAAAATCTCTGTATTTGTGTAATATAAAAGATTTCATTAAATATCTCTAAATCTGAGCCTGGTTTGCAAATATGCACAGGTGCCGGTCAAATAATCCTGAATAAGTTGTGCTATTTATTAGGTTATGTTCAAAAGTTTTAATCCTATCTAAGCTTTCGGCTTACATTTCGATGAAAACAACGGCATTTTTCAACCATGTATTCAGTCTGTAATTTTTCAAAGTGCTACTAAGAATATCCGGTGTACAGAGGGATGTATCTATGCATTTAATAATTCTGCTGAAAATTCATGTTCCTCATGCTTCCCACTTTGTAATGTTTAATAACCTGTGTGAAAAAATAACAGGTGATAGTCTGACCTTTACTCTCAGATAACTGGATTGATAAAATCCTGTCTGGTTTAGAATGCCAATGCTAACATTTTCAGACACTTAAAACAACATGCCTCGTTGAAAACACAACTATACTTAAACATGAAAACAATAAACATAAACTAAAAATTCTTGAAGCTATATACATAAAACAGTTGAAACCTAACCTGAACAAAATAAACTATGAAATCTCCACAAATATACTTAAATGCCCATAATTTATAACAGAAGCCATTGGTTTATACCAACGGCTTCCCATACTTAATACTTCTCATTTTCACTCTCGCGTGGTAATATGAGCTGTGGTGGAATCTTCGTTTCCAGTGTCTTATATGCACAAGTTTGTTGTTGCTTGGAAATCTTCCATGTAAACAAAAAATAGACTATCTTTTTTGTTTTGTCCATGCATTGTTTAATATATTGTAATGTAATTCTCATTTTTGATAATGGCTTATGTAAGCTGAAAGCTTAGAGAGGATTAAAAATATGTATCAATATGGTGATTTTCTTTCTTCATTTAATGATAATGCTATTAAGCTTATAAAATATGAAAAGAATTTACATAGACAAAACTTGTCTATATTATTTAATGAAACATGCATCAATGAAAAAATGCTGCCTAAATACACACACACTATATATATATATATATATATATATATATATATATATATATATATATATATAATCAAATGGATTAATATAGGTAGATGCACAAGCAAGCATTTTATACAAATAAATATATATATAAATAATATATATATATATATATATATATATATATATATATATATATCCTATAGTTTAAGAAAAGACAGTGCCCAATTTTAAATAATGGAGTCATTTAATATATTAAAAAATATACATGACAACCTATATTGAATACACAGCTCCGAGTTTTGTTTATCTGTATTTATTTTTCTTATGTATTATTTTTATTACTATCTTAATTTTATCACTGCATATTTTATTAATATTATTTATTTTATTAATTTCATTAATGCATTTCAGACAAGAAATATTTACTCCTGTTGATCTCCAAATGTTATTTTTTTGATAACAGTGTCTGTTTTTAAATTAAAATTTATAATTCTTATTTTCAATCTTAAATGTTTATCTGGGCCTAATTTCAAATCCAAAATTAAACTACAATTCATTTAAACACTTAACAATAATAATCCCCCCTAACAACAAAATATCTCACAATAACACATTAAACAAATGATGTAAACCCCAAAATTGTACATGAAGATTACAAATGACATGAAACTCAGAGTTGTGCAATCAACATAGGGTATTATGTACATTCCTTATATATATATATATATATATATACTAGCAGCATGGCCTGGCATTGCCCGTGCTTGATTCAAAAATCATACGACTCATACAGCAATCACTATCACTTAAAATATTTTTGCCTTTCCTTGCCTTTAAAGGAGTGCACTTTGCCGTGCTGATGTTGCTACATGCCTTACTTCTTGCCTATCTCACACTGCCAATTTTTTCTAAGCTCTATACTAAACATTAAATCTGTCACGAAAAAGAACTAAAGAAAATGAACACAAAACAATCAGCTTTAAAAAAAAAGACTCGTAAATGGATAAAATGAATGGAAAAAGAATGTTAACAACAAATACTTTTTTACACCCAACCCAGTTCCGCGGAATCAGAATCAACGTTGAGTTTAAGCAAGCGAATGAGCCAATTGGAGTAAAGTGCCATGCAGATTTAAATTTTTTCCACTTGTGATGAATGCAGCTATCGATTTTTTTTGCATGCTAGTTAACATTTGTGTCATTCAGCTGTTGGCTCTCACGCTGGCCAATAGAATCTTCTTGCCTATTCATGGCAGCCAGCTATTGGCTCTCACTCTGGCCAGTAGAAAATGGCCACAAACTACATGAAAACTGCCGTAGAAGCATGAAAAAATCGATTATTTCCACTATCGATGGGAGTTGGGAAATGCAAGGTTGGTCTTGGCCTTCCCACTAACTTGGAGCATGTGCATGTAAATTTTGGTGCAAATCTATTGAAAATTGCGGCCGTGTATTTGGTACACACACACACACACACACACAGACACACACACACATCCTGCCTTTTATATATTATATATATATATATATATATATATATATATAGATGAAGAAATATAGACTTAAGGTGTGCTATATTTATGGGATAAAGTGCTCAATATCAGAGATAGAGCATGTGTAAATATAAAAGTGAACATAGGTCACACATATATATATATATATATATATTTTCTTGTTTCTACCCAATAAACTTATCCTTGATTCTCAGAAAATATATATATATATATATATATATATATATATATATATATATAAATTTTTAAGATTTTTTGTTGCTTGTCGATCGAAGTCAAGTAGAATTCTCATTTTCACAGGTTATTCTTGAGCTGTGGACTTTTCACCACCTCATTTACAAAGTCCAACACGGAGCTAAATGGTTAAAAAAGAAATGAGTAGAAACAGGAAGATCATATTGCACAATTCTTAGAAATAAAGGCCATCTACTTGCCATGAAATCGGCGTTCAAAAAATTTTGTGTTTGAACATTGCTGACAGACACCATAGAAATAGTAGCTTCCTTTTCTATATATATATATATATATATATATATATATATATAGTGTTACTGGCAGTGTATTGGTAGTCCAGAAAGTTAAATTTGCATACCAAATTCAAATGCTAATAAAGTCTGTTTCACTTAAGGCTCTTAGAAGAGGAATGAACCTGTCTTCCCTTAGCTATGGCTTAAATAATAGTGTAGCCTATCATCTTCGGTGCCAGTCAGTCTAAGAGAAGGAAGACTGAATTTAAATCCCTACTGATTTGTGATTATCTTGAAAAGAAGAGAAAACATATGCGTAAACCTCAACACAAATTAAGAATGGAAATTAATGGATGATATACAGCATCACATTCTGGCACCTCCTGCTGCTGTATTGGCACGAAACTATATTTTGGTTTATCTTTTCCTTTAGACTTTATTGGAGATCTTGACATGGATAGCTCAAGATCTCAATAGCACATGCATGTAAATGAATGTAATTTGAACTTGGCTCTCCAATTTCTCATTCCAAGTCATCATCCGTTACACCACCTGCACATTACACATGCAAGTTTATAGCTCCTGGGTTACCCATCTAGGTAATGACCAGATTCAATGTTGCTTCACTTTGAAGATCTGACAAGAACTAGTGTTTCAATAGCATATGGTAATAAGCCCATTTATGTATTTTTAATAACAGAAAAAATAAAAAGGAACAGTTTCAGTATTTGTCTTGACATTTGTTTTTTCTTTTTTCTTTCTCCAACTCCATTTTTTATTTTTAAACATTTTTCCTATGCATTATGCAGTTGGCAGATTTTCATTTTGTTTTAAAATAAAATTTATAAAATTTATTCTTTAAAATTTTATTATTGGCAGACTTATTTTATCCAAAGATTCAGAAATTAGCAGCTGCATGTTTTTAAGCATGCACATGTCTGTGTGTGTACATTTGAAAATACATATATATATATATATATATATATATATATATATATATGTGTGTGTGTGTAAATGTTATATATATATATATATATATATATATATATACTGGGTGTTACAGCAAAATTGTCCATTTGTTAGATCAAGCTTTGAACCATTATATCTTAGAAATGATAAAAGTTATCTTACTGGAATTTTTCAAAATTTGGACTCTATTTTGAACAACAAGAATGTATAATTACTCTCCAAGCTTAACAGAAGAATCCTGTTGAAATCAATCATAAATAAAAATGACATGTTCATAATTAATTAATTATAGCTAAGTATTAGAAGATCATGCATGATTGAAATAAAATTCATATATATATATATATATATATATATATATTAGTCCAGGATCATTTTTCAACTCATTCAAGATGATCTTTGCCCTCTTTAAACTTTTAAGTTTCTGTTTTGGAGTAACATAATGCCACACACATTTCACGTACGATTTCATTTTCAAGTCTTTTTTCACTGCTCTTTGGAGTGTCATAGCTGAAACTCCTCTGTTGTATGTCATATGCCTTATGGATTGAGTTGGATCTTTTCTAATTGATAAATTTAGCTCTAAGTTGAAATGATGATCCCTCTTCCTGTTGTGACCTGCTGATCCAGTTTTCCTCTCTACTATTCCCACTTTTTTAAACTTCTTCACTGTTCTCTTGATGGTTGCTGAATGGATTTTGAAGATGGAAGCCAGAGTATGAATGTTGATATCATCAGTGAAGGCTTAAATGATATTTTTCCTCTCACAATTGCTCATTTGGGAAGACAGTAGAGCTGGCACAAAATGATTTTAAGCTGTTCTTTTTCTAGCTGAATAACTCAAAGGGATTTTCAGTGAATCTTATGACAAATGGTGTCAAGATGGCAAAACATTTTAGCTGAAAACCTGGAAAAGAAACTCAATTAGTTTAGTAATTTTTTTTTCAGAAATTAAACATTTTGTGGGATAGACAATTATGCTGTTACATGATTTGGATAATTTTAATGTTACACCCAGTGTGTGTGTATATATATATATATATATATATATATATATATACGCACAGTTGTTGTAGCTTCTTCCTTTAATGTTGGTCTTCTCCCTTACTCCTTACCCATCTATATCTAGAGATAACACGCGTTAAGTTTAAGCGACATCTAGCTGACACACAGTGGGGTTAAGAATAAGGAATTGAAATGGTACATCTAACTCACTCATATCTTCTCTCCCACCTCACTTCGTTAATTTTACTTCATTAATTTGCTTCCAGAAGCTTCAATATAAGCATTTCAGAGTGTTTGGATACCAATCTGCAGAGAATTTGGAAAGAATTGAATTATATATCCAGACAACCTCATGGTGTTTGGAGTAATCAAGGATAAAGGATAGTATGTGGAGTCAGGTACTTACTGGAGTGGTACAGGGTGTCAGCCATTTTCCCTTGGTTTTTTTGTAATAGTTTGTATGTACAAGTTCCACTTGAGGTCAGGTGTGAGTAATTTTAAGGAACTTCTCCACAAGGCTGAATTTGACCTGCCTCAGCAGTTCACAGTAGTTCTTCTGTCAGACTGAATGAGGTCATTGACTGATTCAGTCACCTCAGGAGACCTCACATCTGTAGACCTGTCTTCATCCTCAACACTGCTCCGCCCTTCTTTAAACAATTTAGCCAACTTGTAGACATTTTTTTGGCCGAAACATGTAGCACCATACACAGTTGATATTCTCCTATGAATTTCAACTGGTTTTTCACCTTTCAGCAACCAAAAATTTGATAACTGACCGCTGTTCAATCCTGGAGCATGCTTCTTGGTCGGCCATCTTTGTTAATCACCAAAACTCTCAAAGTTTTTTTTTTAATCTGCAAAAGAAATTAAATCCATGTGAAAAAGAAGTAAAACAAAAAAAAAATAAAAAAAAGTAAGCTTCTATCTGTATTAGAAGTCATTATACCGAAAAATTCACCTTATGTATTGAATGACCCTCGTATTAACGGACATAAAAAGTCACAAGAGATGTACATTTCAGAAAAAAGGGTTGATGAACTTTAATGAGCACCTGAAGATTAATGGAAGAGTACACCTCATTTGAAGTTGGTTTACCATGTTAAAAGAATGCAGGTGCATTTCCTTTAATAAGACTTTCTATGTTTCGGCCAGTCGGCATTAATTTAACTATTTGAAAAAAACAAACTAGTAATGTCTACTCAAACACTAAAATAACAGTTTTAGTAAGAAATGTTTATATATATATAATAAAGTCTATTAATAAGATAAAAAAAAATAAAAAAACGTTTAGCAATCTAACATGTCCGAATTTTATTAAAGTTTCATCAGAGAATGAAATATGGAGAAAAAGAAGAAAGAAATTCTGGTATTTTTACTTTGGTGTTGTTTGATTTTCATTGGATAATCAGGTTTCATATGCACTTAACTTGTTAAAAAAGGCATTAGCATAATTTATGTCATTCCGAATTCAAGGAGAAATGACATGGTCTTTCAAAGTTCTAATAAATTAACAGATTACAAGCCTACTCGAAAAACCATAAATATTCCTTCGTATACTTAAGTGTATAATAATTCTAGTTTGTCTTTCTGCAGTTCAAGTGATAATGTATGTTCGTAAGTGTGTGTGTGTGTGTCTAGTAGACATTATGTTTGGTGTTTTTTGTTTGTTTGTATTTATATACATACATTTGTATCTGTATTTGATCACAACTCTATATATACACACACACACACACACACACACATATATATATATATATATATATACATATATATATATATATATATATATATACACACACACACACACACACACACACACACACACACATATATATATATACACACACACACATATATATATATATATACACACACACACATATATATATATATATATATATATATATATATATATATATATATAAAAGAAAAAACAAACCATTTTAAGGTAACATTATAATAATTTATTTCACCAGAGACCTTTAAAGGACGCCAAATCATCAGATAGCACTTTCAAAAATGAAACGAAGAAAACAAAAATGTGTGTTTGTATATATATATATATATATATATATATATGCCTGTGTATGTATATATATATATATATATATATATATATATATATACATACATATGAGTTGGGATCAAATACAGATACAAATGTGTGTATATATATATATATATATATATATATATATATATATATATATATGTAACACATGCACAGTAAAATATAAGCTAAAGCATAAATTTGATAAAAGCTTAACCTTTAACACTCTGTATTATTCATTAATAATACTTCAATTTCCACTGTATATGGCAGCTTCTAAATTGCAGTAGCTTACTTCTTGATTTTAGTCAGTCATTTTCTTGTTGTCATAGCAGGACAAGACAACACAACTGAAATTCAAATCCACTATTGTTTGGTAAATCATCTGCAGTGGCAGAACAAACCTTTTGCAGAGTAAACAAAGTTACAGTGTATTAAAGGTCAAAGCCTTGCCTTGCTATAAGGGTCTACATTATATATGTGTATATATGAATCTTTTACTTGGATAGATTTTATAAAGTTTACATGACCAGTACATTGCAGTCAATGGTACCATATTCATTTATTTATATTCTCCAGTTCTATTTGAAAAGACTTGTGAAAGTCTGAAATAAATAAAAAAAAGAACTTATTTAGCATTGCATGACGATTTGAGGTAATATGACATGAAACCATTTTCATAATTATAGTAGTTATATTCCCTGTTGAATTCTAATGGAATTTTCAAAATGAATCTATTATTTATCTGTAACTAGTTTAAACTGCAAAGTCTATTTGAGTTATAACAGATAAAATACATCCTTTAATGACAGATTATAAATGAAGGAAAGGCGTGGCAGAGACAGATAATAAAAATGTAAAGAAAAATTTTCAAGGCATCATCTGAGAAAAGGATGTTGTACATAGCCATTAAAATCATTCCTCTTGTGAGTGGAATTGAAAGAAACTTCTTGTATGAGAGTGGTGTGTTGTTGATAGCCTATTTGTTGCAAGTTGATTTCTGTTCTTGTGTTTATTTTTCCTAAATCAAGAAAGCAGATGTTTTTTTAAAAAGCAGGCACATCATTTCAGATGAGACATGTTAAACTAATTTTTATTCAAACAATTTTCATATTAACATTTTTTCCTGTTTTGTAGAAAGCACAGAAATTTTTGTGAACAATGTCAGGTGTAATGCTTGCATGCAAGCAAACACACACTTTCACACACTGTCAGCATATATATATATATATATATATATATATATATATAAAATCCATGGGTAAGTAATCCATGTAGATCCTAATAATATAAAATATTAATACTGATCCACAAAAGTGAGCTCAATATATCTATTATAGAGCATAGAAAAAAATTACATTAAAATAAAACTCAATTGTACCCCATTTTTATGGCTATTTCGCTCCTCGGCCTAAATTCCCTGGAGCTTGTCAATACTAAAACATTGGATAAAAACTCAATATTTCACACACACACACATATATGTATATATAATAATGGACTCTCCCGTCGGTTTCGATGTATGAGGATCTGACAGCTTATTGATTCAGTTATGAAAGTTTGTGCGATAACCTTAAGGGGCATTTAAGACCCGCAAGTGATTTACAAAGGAGGCCACATATGGAGCAAGTGTGAGGATTGTGAGATGAGCTCACTGTTAGATTGGCTGACCTTTTAGATCTTGCTCTCGCTTCTTGAATATGATTCAGACAAGCAGATTGAAAATTGCTGAGTCCACTGAAACACGTTGATCTCCATTCTACGCACTCCAAAGCTAAGCACTGAAGGATGTTATGTGGTATATTGACTGCTGACAAATTGCTTTTCAGCTTGTCTTTGTATCTTAGCCATGGACGTCCTACATTCCTGTAGCTCTGATCTAACTGGCTGTACATTAGGATCTTGGGTATCATGTCATCAGACATTCTCAAGTCATCACCAGTCCACTGTAACTGAGACTGTGTGTGTGTATATATATATATATATATATATATATATATATATATATATATATATATAAACTCTATAGGACCCAGTTTGTCCTGCTGTTTTGCCAATAGCTAGAGATAAGAGTTGTATTCTGCTTTTCTCAGGGGTATTGGCATGTTAGGGGAATGCAATGAAATCTACTCTCTGATTCCTTAATCAGAGCTGATAACCATTATTCTACCTTGGCACCACAATATATATATATATATATATATATATTGATATTCTTGTTGGTAGATTTTCTGTAAACCTTCAACTGAAGTTTATTATTTCTATTTAGCATGATATCTAGGAAGGGTAAAGTGTTGTTAAAGAAAGGTAAAATCTATTGTTGGTTGAATGTTAAGTTTGTTGACAAGATTGGGTAAAACTATATTTTGTGGATATTTTAATAGAGAACCATCTCTGTGTCTGAAATAAGAATAGATGAAAACTTAATTTAAGTTTCTGTCTATATTTCTGAGATGAGGTATTATGTACACTATTTACATTATTTAGACTATTGTCCTCATCTTTGTCCCCATGTTTATTACAATGTTTCTGCTGTTGTATGCTCTGACCTTCTTCAGGTGGTTAGAATATCAAACTGAACCCTTTATTTCGCTCACTGGGTGTTGAGATGTTGTGAGTTTCCCGCGTGTCGGTGTATGAATCAAGACAAACACAGTTGTAGAGGAAAATACTGGTATATTCATAAAAGCAATTAACAATAGAGTGATTAGTAGAATGAAGGTTGGTTAGTATGAAACAATATCCAAAGTCTATAGTCCAACGGTATGTAGCGGGTAAGCTTATCTGGACTGCTCACGCTGACTCTCTCTCTGACGCTCTGTCACTCTCTCGCCAGAGCTGACTTATATAAGAGGGACCAGTCCATTACTAGTTAGAAGGTGGGTGCCCCCCCCTAAAATTGTTTTTTCTTTTTCATTGTGGTGAGAAAAAAAAAAAAATTAATATTTTTTCCTTTTCGGGTCTATTATTAAATTTTGTGTCGCTTTACATTTTCTTGCAGATCTGCGTAGTTTCTGCTCAGTCTGCGGTATTTGCAGGTCAAACATATCAAACAATTCGTGTAATTTGTCTTCTTGTGGAATTACTTCCGATTCGTCGGTCTTTCTTTTCTTCAACTAGTTAATGTGCCGTTTGTAAATTTGTTTCCTTGTATACCATATCCCCAATGCGTTTTTTTATGACCCCTGGTTCCCATGATGTTGCATTATTTGTATAATTTTTGAAAAAAAATTTTTCATTAATGTTAAATTTTCGCCTGGGAACCATAGCGACTGTTGAGTGTACCTTATTTTCTGGTATCAATTTGTCAAAAAACGATCTGACCTTTCTTGCGAACATTAGTTCCGCAGAGGTGATAGGCTTGATGGGGGCAGATTTATTCGGGGTAATTCGGTACACTTGCAGGAATAGCTGTAACACCTTTCTAGTCGGGGTACCTGTTGCTTTCCTAAGAGCTCTTTTCAGTGTATCGACGAACCTTTCGGCTAGTCCGTTGCTGCGTGGGTGATACGGAGGAATCCTCATGTGATCAACTTGGAAATTTTGGCAGAATTCTGTGAATTCTTTGCTTGTGAATTGGGTACCGTTGTCACTAACAACACTGGGGTAGACTATTCTAGTTCCACGTGCCATGTTTTAATGTCACTGGATCTAACTAACGTCTTTATCCACTGTGCCATGTGTCCTCCAGAACCTAAAGAGTGTGAGTTCAATACCTGGTTAAGGTAGTGGAGAACTTGGAGAGGGGAACTAACAGCAGATAACTGATAACTGACATCCATTAAAACGTGGCACTGTGGAAATAGAACAGTCTACCCCAGTGAGCGAAATAAAGGGTTCAGGTTGATTTTCCAACCACCTGAAGAAGGCTGGAGCATACAACGGCTGAAAAGTTGTAATAAATATGGCAACAAAGATGAGGACCATAGTTCGAATAATGTAAATAGTGAAGAATTTTGTGGTAAATTATTTTTTTTATATTTGTGTAGATGCTCCTTTTATTTATTAAACAGTATATTTATTTTTGAGTCTGTCTATATTTCTGAGATGAGGTATTATGTACATTATTCGGACTATTGCCCTCATCTTTGTCGCCATATTTATCACAACGTTTCGGCCGTTGTATGCTCTGGCCTTCTTCAGGTGGTTGGAATTTCGAACTGAACCCTTTATTTCGCTCACCAGGGTAGACTGTTCTAGTTCCACGTACCATGTTTGATGGATGTCAGTTATCAGTTATCTCCTGTTAATTTCCCTCTGAAAGTTCTCCACTGCCTTAACCGGGTATTGAACTCACACTCTTTGGGTCTTGTCACTGGATCTAACCAACGCCATTATCCACTGTGCCATGTGTCCTTTTGAATATTCAAGAAATCTTCTTAAAGAGAAATATGTACTATTTGAGAGGATTCAAAACTGAGTCCCTCTAGGCAGAGGGATCATTGTTAGATCTAACATGTTTTAGATCGTCTTGGTCACAAAGGACATTGATAATCAAACAAAATTGAACATTGCCTTATAAACACATATCTTTCTCAGACTAGTGAAACATTCTCTGTTTTGTATCTTAATGTTAACAAACCAATTTCTAATAGAGTGATGGATATTTATTTGTTAATCTAACAGATTTTATTATTTAAATGTTATATTTAATGTTTACCCATAAATGAGTAGACACTCCATTTATTTATCAAATAGTATATTTATTTATATAAGTTTTCTCCAATATTCAAATCAATAGACAAAAGTAAATATACTGTTTAATAATTAACTTAAATCTAACTGTCATAAATATTTAAAAAAAATTTTTTTACTATATCTAAAAAAAAAATTGCTTAACTATTGAAATATTTATAAAGATTTAAAACACCTAAGTCCCTATTCAACCCTAGTTTTAAGTTAGGAATATCCGAACAGTGACGTTCCATATCACGTGGCGTCCGCGTCTCACGAAGGACGCTACTCGCTAACAAACAGTAATTTTAATTTATTTGTAACAAACAGTTATTTCTGATGAAAAATTGAGGACAATTTGAAATATCAAATATATATATAAATAAATAAATACTTTCATAAAATAAAACATTATAATTTTCAATTTGAAACTTTTTCTATATATACATATTAAGAAAGTATACGTGGCTTCTCATTATGCTATATATATATATATATATATATATATATATATATATATATATATATATATATATACACACACACACACACACATATATATATATATATATATTCTGTGTATACATTATTTTCTAGATAAATATAAAACAAACAGAAAATATATTAAATTGTTGGACTTAATCCATTTCATTATATATGCATATATTTGTTTTCATGGAGACAAGTTATATGATTGAGTAACAAAGATTTTCATATTTCATAAGTATAGAGGGATTGCAAAATTACTTAAATATTCTCTTAATTTTCTAACGGCACATGTAAATACATACATACATACATGCATCCATCCATCCATCCATCCATATATATATATATATATATATATATATATATATATATATAACACATAGTGCTGGGGTTAATAAAACAGTGCTCAATTTAATATAACTGAGCTATTAAGTATATATTAATAAATATACATAATATACCTCACTTTTGTCCCAGATATAAGTTACATTTATTTCCTTTACGATTATAAGCTTTAGCTCTAGATATAATTTCCCAGTTGATTGATGGTGAGATTTTTGACTTTTACCCATCTATCAGCAAGAATGCTTATTGATTAATATTTGTCTTATGTTGATAGTTTTATTTTGGTCATTCATGATGTGTCAGTTGATGTGTGCATGGATTGCACTGAGTTTTGACAGGTGACAGGTCAATCTCGAGAGAGTGTGTAGTGTATATATATATATATATATATATATATATATATATATATATTGCTATGTTTAGATTAATTAGCACTATATAATTGGAAGAATGAAAGATTGCATTACCAATCATCTAATTGGTGAGGGTCTATGAGAAAAAAGTAAGTTATAGATAAATTTTAGAAATGTGAAATCAGCCAGTCTTATAACATACTAACAAATATCAACAGTTATATATGCAGTAATTAGATAAATTTTCATATGAAATCACAAACATACTAACTAAATGTCAGGTATGTGCAATTAATGCTCAATACTTAAGTCTGGTGACAAAGAAGGATAGTGAAAAATAAATATTTGTTGTGTAAAATAAATGTGTGTGTGTGTGTGTGTGTGTATGTATATATATATATATATAATATAAATTCGTTATTAGACTACAGACATTGAGGCACATACCTATACAAATATTAAATTTTCAAAATGGTATCATATTTTCCAAAGTTTAACAACTGATGTCCAAGATGAAAGCTTCAAATCTCCACAAGTCGGCTATATTGACAGATCTGCCTTTAAGGCATGGCAGACCTCTTTAGCTTTGTTCAGCCAATTGCCTCTAGAAAGGAAACTCCAACATAAGACCTATGACCCAGTGACCTTCATACTTTGTACCAACATGTCCGATGGCAAGTGAACCTTTGATTTGTATGATGAGAACACTAATGCATACATTACACTATATCTAAAAACTTCATTCTTCAAATGAGAGAATTTCATACACCCAGTCCTTAGATGTGAATAAAAAAAGGCTCCAAAAACATGCCTTTGGAATAGTGGTATAGTAGATATAGGAGTTGGTTAACATGTGTTAATGTCATCTAGTGGTCATGAGTTCAAACCTTGGATCAGGTAGTGACACACTAATTCAGCAGTAATGAAAAATAACTGATATCAGAGGGACAGAATATCACTAATCTTCAACAGATAATCCCATATCAGCCAATCAATGGGCATCTGATAATGACTAGAGGTTACTTACTGAAAACTTTGTATCTATAATAATATCTATATCAACCAAGATTAAATTAAATTAAGATTTCCTCTGTTTGTCAGGCATTCTCCTGGATCCATGTTGAAAAATTATGCTATATATATATATATATATATATATATATATATAAAGAGAGAGAGAGAGAGATGTGTATTTGGGCAGCAACCTTCTTTCATGCATCTTTCATTGAAAATGGCTGGCAAGGAATGTATAATTAATCTTGAGTTTTTCCAGCAGTCTAACATTTTTCCATTTTTCAGAGGTTAAAGAATATAGGAATTGTTTATAGTTCTAATTGTTCCAAGCATTTTCAGGTACTTCTCTAGCCATTATCAAGGATGTGTTTTGGGTGGTGAAATTGTGTGTGTAACTGCTATATACAGAATTTCACCATCCCAAAAACATACTTGATAATGGCTAGAGAAGTAGCCAAAAGTGATTGGAACAATTATAACTATGGAAAATTCCTATATTCTTTAATCGCTGAAAAAAAAAAAAACTCGATAAAAGATTGAATCTTCTTTGAAGGATGTTTTCAGTGAAAGATTATATATATATAATATATATATATATATATATATATATATATATATATATCACCTAAAGTGATACCCCTAAACAAATGAACTAGGAAAGAGTCAATTTCCTTCTCCCTCCACTTCCCTTAATCTACCAGTGGTATATATACTTCTTCAAGGCTCTCCACAATGTCCTGTCTTTTGTAGCACTTAATAAATTTTGTCTTTTTGTTTTCTCTCCTAAATCTTGCTCCACCATCCATTTATTCAAGCTCACTAGATAGGTAATGCATTATTTACCTCTTTACCTCTTGCTTTCAATCTATCCTCTGAGTATCAAATTTTCCAAGCCGTCTTTTCTCATTATGTACCCGCAAAATTTCAAATAACTCTTCATGATGTTAAATATATAAAGTGTCTTTTTGTTACCATTGCCTCTAGAACTTCGTTGTTGCTTATGTGCTCAGTCCATGATATTCTAAGCATCCTTCTGTAGAACCATATTTCTGTTGCTTCAAATCTCTTCTTCATCTGTAAGGATAAGGAGATTCATTCACTGCCATATCAGGGGACTGGTATCACATAACAGTTAAGTATTCTTTGCTTTGTTTGTAACAAAATATTTCTGCTTCTTAATATTTTGCTTAGCTTTTGGAAGGCATCTTTCACTATCATAATATACCTTCAGATTTCAGTGTTACAGTTTCTATCCCCTGTTAAATCACTTTCCAGCTATTTAAATTCTTGTACTTGTTTGAATTGTTCTACAATTGATGTTTAGTCCTTTCTTCTCACTTTACTTAATAACCTTCTGTCGGAGTTTCCTTTCTATGTCTGCTATCAATACTCTATGATTTACATATAATATGTTAAGATTGTGGCCACCAACAATGAATCCTGGTAGGACTTCTACTTCTCTTGGAATCGGTTCATTAAGAAATACTTCCTTGTCCTACACACATTTCTATTTTTGTATGATCTCATTTTCTATTCATATGCAAGTGGTTTGCTCCCAGTATAATTTCTGGATTATTTTTATATCCTTCCCAAATATGTTAAGGTTACCTTGCAGTTTGAACTGTTCTTTGTGATCTACTTTATCAAACACTTTTGCCTAATCTATAAAACACAGGTTCACCTTCTTCTGCATTCTAAGCATAAATATCACATTCCTTCTCCCAGTACATTTAACAAACCTCCACTGTTC
This sequence comes from Acanthosepion pharaonis, assembly GCA_903632075.3. NCBI lineage: Eukaryota > Metazoa > Mollusca > Cephalopoda > Sepiida > Sepiidae > Acanthosepion > Acanthosepion pharaonis. The sequence goes on from CAHIKZ030000942.1 coordinate 759,723, forward strand.
TTGTTATTTTGGGGGCCCGATTCTGCTGCATGATCTGTTCATCAGAATTTAGATAATTTTTGTTATATGGCATATTTAGTGCATTTTGTATTCATTCATTAATTATTTGCAGTTGATTATTATTATTAAATTTAATAATTATTATAATGATAGTTGGGGAGGGCTATATTTTAAATCATTCTAAATTGTATTGAGTAGAAATACTTATAGGTCAGAATATGATTATTTTATAGCTATTCTATAGGGTTGGTTGTTAACTTTTAACTCTTTACTTAGTGCATTTGTATTCATTCATTAATTATTTGCAGTTGATTATTATTAAATTTACTTGGTGTTTATGCATGCATTCATACACATTTTGTTAACTACATCTGGCAGCAAGTTATCTGATCGAGAGATTGGAGGTTTCGAGAACATGGCACCATCTATTAAATGCTCTTGGTCCCAGGTTTTCCATCACTCATATCAGATTCACACAGATACTGTTTCAGATGGATCTTGAAACTTCTTAATATATTTCCTCATTTCTTTTGTTGACAATCTTAGTTTAGTCAGATGAATTGAGTTAGCAACAAAACCTTGGTATCTGACTTTTATAGGGAATATATTAGTTATCCAATCACATCTTACACATTACTCTCACAGATTTTTGTACCTTTCCAACTTACCTGATGAATCCTTTCAATGTTTGTCTCAAAAGGGATATATATTGCTTATTTTTTTATCTTTATAAAGATAAAAAAGATTAAGATTTTATGCCAATATATTGACTCCAACACATTAAAGTGTTTGAGCACTTTGTATATAAGATATATGAGAGTAGACATTGAGGTCAACACCAAGGCCATGTCTGTCGGGTGGTAGCTTGATTATATATAATGCTAGTCAATGCGGCATTATGGGTAACAAGTTCAGGTATTTCCAGGTTTATTGTGCTATCTTAATGGTTATTAGATAGTTGGGAATGGTTATATTTTAAATCATTCTAAAGGCTATTGAGTAGAAATAATTATAGGTCAGAATATGATTATTTTATAGATATTCTATAGGGTTGGTTGTTAACATTTTTACTCATTTGTTGGGGACGTTGTTGGTGCATAATTTTATTTAGGTAGTTGTGAAATACCAGTTTATTCTGTGGTCTGTCTGGAATAAGACAATCTTGGTCCTACGGACATTGAAGAAAATGAAACATAGTTCTGGTTATGCAATTCATTAAAATTAAACTAGTGAGTGTTAAACGAAACACAAGATGAATATTTTTCAATAATAAATAACAATTTGCATGTTTTCTACATCATGTGTTTAATAAAATCCTTGAAGAAGAGAAAAGTTCACTTATACACATTGAGGTGTGTTTAATAAAACCCTTCAAAAGAAAGGAAAAGTTGTTGCAGAATCTACTTTGGCAAAACGGGAAATATTGATTGAGTTGATGAGTAATCCATCTGAGTTCACAACATGGAATCCTTTCTCCAACTGATTTTCCTATTTTTATGGTTTGTACTTATAGTTTCCAGTTTGCAGATGCTGGCTCACAATGAAGCCCTTAAAAGGTGTGGGAAGCAATGCCAGGGGTCAAATAATAATATTAATTTTATTTTTCAAATATTTTAAAATGTTGCTGAAAGTGCCGCTCAGAGCCTAAGCATAAACGTCTGATTTTGGTCATTCAACTCCTGACTTTAAGATGGCAACTTCTGGTCAAACCAACACATTACTTAATGCATTTTGAATTCATTCATAAATTATTTACTGTTAATTATTATTATTAAATTTAATAATTACTATAATGATAGGTGGGAATGTTTATATTTTAATTATTCTAATGGCTATTGAATAGAAATAATTATTGACAAAAAAGTGAGTAGTTTATAGCAGTTGTATAAAGTTGTTTGTTAACATTTAAATCACATCACATGACCATGACCCATCAGGGTTGTAGGGGAACTATATGTACCACAGCCACAGTAGAAGTGGTACTTCTTGAGCAAGATAGCCTGATTGAGCCTAACCCTCTCCAGCATGGTTTGAATTCAGAGTTTTTTTTCTCCTAGACCTGTTGCCATTCAAGGCTATAGAACCCAGTCTGCCCTGCTATTTACCCATAGCTGGGTGGAGAAGAAGATTCATACCTTTCCAAAGGGTATTAGCACATCAGTGAATGTAATGGATCTTGACTGGAATTTGAACTCGGATCTCCAATTCCTCAATCCGAGCCGCTACCCATTACTCCACATTAAATCACATCATGTATGATTAATTACTTTAGTCTATTTTGTATTTTTTCATTAATTATTTACTACTGTTGTCTAGATAAACACAAAGCCACAAAAATCCTTTGAACTCTGTCAAGGCTGAACAGTAAGGATTGGGCAGCTGTAGCACAAATTTGGCAATACTTCAGTTTTCATCTGATCTGGCTCTTGTAAAGATAAAGCGGGTTAGGAGGAGTCAAGTACTTTTTGCAGCAGTAAAAGGAACCATTTTTACAGCCTATTTATTGATGGATTATATGAGTTATGCTTGAGGTCTAGAGTAAACTGGTGTCCTATTAGACACTCAAGGCAAGGATTCTTGTTGAGAGTATAAACATGAATGCTTATACTCTCAACACGAATCCTTGAAGAAAATTCAGGCTCTGATCAAAAAATCAAATGAATTTTCCACTGCTTTTATCCAATAGGTCACATCCTGTAGAACATTTCCTTATTTACTAAAGTGCAAGAAAAATGCTTAGATTAATCTAAAGAAAGTTAGATTAAAAAGAGAAATAAATAAACAAATCCGTGGAGTCCACAGATTGAAAGTTAAGATGTTATCAGATAATTTTTGCAATTTTACTTGAGCTAATTATTCTGTTCCTGACAGTATGATTAGAATTTTCATTGTTCAGTTGCAAATTTTTACTAATGTCTGATACAAATCTGACAATTTCAAAATGGTTCAAGAATAATGGAAATTTCTGCTTTCATTTGGCAGAAAAAGAAGATAAAATCTTTCTGAGCATTTTCGAGACATCAGTTTAGCATTTACAGCTAAAATTGTGGCACCATTTGTCTATAAATCATCTTAGAATGGCAGATTCAATTTTGATAAGATTTAGATCGCCAACATATTTCCGAGTTTCAATATCTAAAAAGTGTTAAAAGTTGAGATTTGCTTAAAAATAAATTTTCCAGAATTAGCTTTTTTTAGTTAATCCATTTTGAAGCATTTAGATTTTGTGATGGATGCTAAAGCTAACAGTAGTTTATTTCATGCCATGTTAGAGAAGTCTTAGAAATGTATTTAAAGTGTACATTTTATTGCTGTATAATTAGTTATCAGTACTGTGTTATTTGCAAGACTGAGGTAAAAATCCAAAGCTTGCAAAATTAGTAACATATAAACTTGTGGAAAGAAATATCGGTCAGGAAATGAACAGTAAAGCGTCTTAGTAACTTTATTCACCTGCTTAAGGTGAAATAATTAAAAAGAAAATCTTTCATTATCTTGTTTGACATTGAAGTGTATCAATTCCAAACAAGGTAATTACCAGAAATGAAAAATGTATTTATGACAAGAACTGCAAAATAAAGAAAATTGGGGCTAGATCCAGGCCAGTTTTTAACATCTAAACCTAAATGGATTCTGCTTGAATTTTTTTCTTTTTGTTTGAGCTTTGATATGGTTGTAAGTAGTGTGTTAAGAAATTTTTAATCATTTCACCCTAAGCAAGGCAATAAAGCCACTAAGATGCAAGGTTTACTCAATTTGTATATAAAAAAAAATCATTAAGGAGAAAGAACAATAAAAGAACAGGAATTAAGTTGACAGAAGATAACAATGGACATTGCGTTTAAATTTTTGTACATTATTTACATTATTCGGACTATTGTCCTCATCTTTGTTGCCATATTTATTACAACGTTTCGGCCGTTGTATGCTTCGGCCTTCTTCAGGTGGTTGGAATTTCGAACTGAACCCTTTATTTTGCTCACTGGTGTAGACTGTTTTAGTTCCACGTGCCATGTTTGATGTATATCAGTTATCAGTTATCTCCTGTTAATTTTCCCTCTGAAAGTTCTCCACTGCCTTAACCGTGTATTGAACTCACACTCTTTGGGTTCTGTCACTGGATCTAACCAACACCTTTATCCACTGTGCCATGTGTATGAATTTCTGGGTATTATAAACCTAATGTCTTCAGCAACCATTTTTACAAGTGCAATTTTTGCTGTTATGGCATGTTTTTACCAGAGCTCATATTGCAACTTTGTTGTTATTATCGCTTTTCTCTGGCACTCCTTATTACTGGTTCCCATATTGTATTTATTTCTATACTTGGTTGGCTCAGGAGATTTTTGTGGCCTAGCATATGTGCTGATTCCTTGAGTTTACGAATTTTCCAGTGGTGTTCCTTGTCTATGATCTCAACTTGATCCCACAGAAGCCAGTGATCTCCCTTCTCTCTCCATATGTGGTCAGCCACGCCTGATTTTTCCACTTCCCCTTGTGTTACAGCTTTCTTGAAGCCTTACCTTGAGGCGGTGGCCTGTCTCTCCTTTATATTTCTTTCCGCAGCTAGACAGATATGTAAATTTTTGAAGATCAAAGTTGGCTTGAAAGCAAAAATCCAGAAAATATTTTCACAACAGAAGAAACTATTAGCATAGAACTTACGGTTACATCCAACCATTTAAATTGACAAATGATGAGACCTTGTTACCAATCTATTACTATGAATTTAAATTCATAAAGTCTAGGTACCAAAGAGAAAAGCTCATGCGAACAATTATCATGAAAATATTCATAGAAAAGGATCAGGGAAGCTACATTACGTCGATGGGAAAGTGACTGAAGCTGAGATGTCAGATCAGAACCAATAACATCACTGATTATCCTTTGAATTTTATCAAAGTGAAGTGTGTATTTATGCATGACAATGCTTCTTCTCATGTATTCTTTGAGCATACACAATTTACAGGAAAGAAGATAATGGAATAGCCACCTCAAGTCCTGATCTGAAAATTATATGAAAGTGGCAAGTGATATAAATGCAAAGCAGACCTATGGGAAGCAATTAAAACTATCATGTCGGAAATTGAGCCTGCTGAAGTAAAAAATGGATTATAGATTATTGGTTGTTATTGAGAAGAAGGGTCAATATATTAAAATGTAAAGGATTCAAAGTATTATCATATGCATTTGTTATTTGTTTTATTATATGTGTTGATTAAGTTTTGATGATTTTATTACCTTTTTATTGAAGTAAAATATGATTATTTGGTTTTGCCTAATAACTATTATTTTAGAATGCATCAAATAACTTCAATAAAACATATTGATACTACCTAAAATTTTAACCCTGGCTTTGTTTTGACATCTAAATTGATTGTTTAAAATTTGACAATTTTTTTCAAACCAAATTTGAATTATTGAAGTTTACATGATTTTCTTAATAACTTCAGACAGTGCACACACACACACACACACACACACACATATTTTAAGATTGTGATTATTTTGTTGGTGTTGATTATCTCTTATATTTTTTGAAGAAGTTGAAACAATTTGATTTTTGCCTGGAGAAATTTCTTACTCTTTTAATTAAAACAGCATTGTTCAAGTGAAAATTATGGTCAGACCTGTTACAATGAATGTCTAATGGATTGAGTATATTGTTTTACAAAAGATTCCTCTCATGTTATTTCATTTAAATTCCTAGCTGTATAGCTCAAACCTTTACGGATCTATCTTCTCTCTATACTATAAGTGGACTGGAATATTTGCTTTATTATGGGAGGAAACATTTGTGGTATCCATCAGTCTCAAGAGACCATTAAGCTGCATCCCAAAAGTTATGCCTCAGCTGTTGACGGTGGCTCAGCATCTGTTATGGCTGTACAGACCCACACCCGAGTGACAAACTCAATTACATTGAATGCATGTGAAGAAACTCTCCCCCAATGTCACTGCATTGTTTTCTTTCGTTTGAGCAAGCTCCTACCTGGTGGCATGCCTCCATTACTTCTCTTCTCACTACAGCCCTTGGTCCAAATCACACCCTAGCATGAGCAATTGTTAGCAGTGTCTTTCATTTTTGATGTCCATGTCCATTGCCCTCATGTCCCTTTTGCAGACATCCTTGAAGCAAAAATGATGTTGCCCCTCATGCCCTCTTCCCAGTGGCCAATTCCTGATACAGAAGGACATTTGGAATTCTCCCATCTGTAGACTGTTGCTTCCTGAGTTTTGCAGTCACAGTGAGGTGATGCTGGTTTGTCTTCTCCAGGGCACAGTCCTGAGCAGGACTTTATCAGAGATCAATGGTTGCCCATGCAGCACGTCTTGCTCCACTCCACCGATGTTGTCCAAGAGAAAGATAGGTTCCAAAACAGCTTGGAACTGGCATCATCGCAGGAGTTGTCAGAACAAAGTTGAACATAACATTGGACTGTCTTAGGGATACTGGCTTCGGATTTGTCCTCAAGGTTTACTCCCAAAGCTTTTCCCATGATTGGGTATTGCTACAAGGTAGTGGAGGTTTAAAATCAGAATTTTCCTTCTCATAGATGGACTACCCTCACAGGCTGATGAGTTCCATCTACCCCACATATAAATTAAATAATCAGCTAAGATATCCAGAAGTTTTTAATATGCACATATCTGTATAGATTGATATTTGTGATTGAGAACTCGTACCATATTCTTGATGCATTTCATAATATTTGTTGGACAATGTATAGTTTGGCTTGAAGCCACCTTTATTAAGGATCCAATAAGCTTCAATGCTATTACTGGTAGTCCATGAGAGACACACATTGAGCACTGGTTTACAGCAGGTGATCCTGTGTATGAGAAGTTGAATGTTGTTTGGATGAATTTAAAAGACGCCAATGTAAAATCTCATGGCAAAGATCAATAATATATTTGCATAACACGTGTTAAATTAATGGAACTGGCAGCATTTCATAAGGAAACGTACATCAAGCAAAGTAATTCAATCTATTAGTGAATTGGAATATAAATTTGGGGATGGGATTTACTGATTTTAATTAATGATGGTTCGAGGGGGGAAAAAATTGAATTGTTTTTCGTATGCATATGCACTTAAATGTTGCCTTCAGCATATTCCGTTCAATGTCAAGTCATTCTCTATTTATAGAATTTATATTGAAAATATTGGCAAATGCTAATTATAACAAAGTTTAGATATTAATATTATTAAAGTATCGTCCCTCGTATGCTGCTATGACTGAGGGAAATAGAGCTGATAGGTTAAAAGATTCTTTTTTTTTTTTTCTTTTTTATTTTCTTAAGAAAATACAGGGAATTCTTTTTTTTTTTTTTTTACTTTTGTTCACCTAATACAATGCTCAAGAGTCACACAGGGTAGAGTGTTAATGAACAAGGTTCTTGAAAAAATATACAGGGTGAAGATGAAGTACCTCCCACATAATGCTAAGACATTTGCACAATGTTGTTTTCATCTTGATAATGTCTAACCATTATGTAGTATTTCTTCTACATCATGCTTACCATTATGTGGTATTTCTGCAACATAATGCTTACCATTATGTGGTATTTCTGCTACATAATGCTTGCCTTTATGTGGTATTTCTGCTACATAATGCTTGCCATTATGTGGTATTTCTGCTGCACACTGTATAAAAATTTATATCTCTATCTATAAAAGGCAGGATGTGTGTGTGTGTGTGTGTGTGCATGCAACAAATGCACGGATGCAATTTTCAATAGATTTGCACCAATATTTACATGCAGATGCTCCAAGTTAGTGAGAAGGCCAAGACCAACCTTGCATTTCTCAACTCCCATCGATAATGGAAATAATCAATTTTTTCATGCTTCTATGGCAGTTTTCATGTAGTTTGCGGCCATTTTGTACTGGCCAGAGTGAGAGCCACGAATAGACAGGAAGATTCTATTGGCCAGCGTGAGAGCCAACAGCTGACTGACACGAATGTTAACTAGCATGCTAGCATGCAAAAAAAATTGATAGCTGCATTCGTCACAAGTGGGGAAAAATTTAAATCTTCATGGCACTTTACTCCAATTGGCTCATTCGTTTACTTAAACTCAATGTTGATTCTGATTCCGCAGAACTGGGTTGGGTGTGAAAAAGTATTTGTTGTTAACATTCTTTTTTCATTCGGTTTTTCCAGTTACGAGTCCTTTTTTAAAGCTGATCGTTTTGTGTTCATTTTGTTTAGTTCTTTTCGTAACAGATTTAATGTTTAGTATAGAGCTTAGAAAAAATTGGCAGTGTGAGATAGGCAAGAAGTAAGGCATGTAGCAACATCAGCATGGCAAAGGGCACACCTTTAAAGGCAAGGAAGGGCAAAAATATTTTAAGTCAAGTGATAGTGATTTACTGTTTTTACTGCATTACAGTAAATAAACTTTTCTTTCTCCTATTTTTCCACTCTTTCCTTCACACCTTTTCTCTTTCATTTTTTCATTTGTTGGTTCTTTTACTTCTTACTATTCCTTTATCTCTTCTCTATTTCTTTTCTCCTTTGTTTCTTACTCTCACTCTTTTACATTTCCTTTTCTTACTCTCTCTTTTTTTACCTATCTTTCTTTTTTCTTTTTCTTTTTTTAACAATCTCTTTTTTTAACTCTCTTTTTTTCTTTTTCTTTTTTTCTCTCTTTTTTTTACCACTCTTTCTTTTTTCTTACTCTCTCTTTTTTACCACTTTTCTTTTTTTCTTACTCTCTTTTTTTTACCTTTTCTTTTTCTTACTCTCTCTTTTTTTACCAATCTTTCTTTTTCTTACTCTCTCTTTTTTTACCACTCTTTCTTTTTCTTACTCTCTCTTTTTTACCAATCTTTCTTTTTCTTACTCTCTCTTTTTTTACCACTCTTTCTTTTTCTTACTCTCTCTATTTTTACCAATCTTTCTTTTTCTTACTCTCTTTTTTTACCAATCTTTTTTTTTTTACTCTCTTTTTTTACCAATCTTTCTTTTTTCTTACTCTCTTTTTTTAATCTTTCTTTTTCTTTCTCTTTTTTTACCCTTTTTTTTTTCTTACTCTCTTTTTTTACCAATATTTCTTTTCTTACTTCTTTTTTTACCAATCTTTCTTTTTTCTTCTTTTCTTTTTTTACCTCTCTCTTTTTTTTACCAATCTTTTTTTTCTTTTTTCTTTACTTCTTTTTTTACCTATCTTTCTTTTTTCTTACTCTCTTTTTTTACCTATCTTTTTTTTTCTTACTCTCTCTTTTTTTAACAATCTTTCTTTTTCTTACTCTCTTTTTTACCAATCTTTCTTTTTCTTACTCTCTCTTTTTTTACCAATCTTTCTTTTTCTTACTCTCTCTTTTTTTACCAATCTTTCTTTTTCTTACTCTCTCTTTTTTTACCACTCTTTCTTTTTCTTACTCTCTTTTTACCTATCTTTTTTTCTTCTCTTTTTTTTACCCATCTTTTTTTTTTACTCTCTTTTTTTACCACTCTTTCTTTTTCTTACTCTCTCTTTTTTTACCACTCTTTCTTTTTCTTACTCTCTCTTTTTTTACCTATCTTTCTTTTTCTTACTCTCTCTTTTTTTACCTATCTTTCTTTTTCTTACTCTCTCTTTTTTTACCACTCTTTCTTTTTCGTCTACTCTTTTCTCATTTCTTATTTTCTTGACCTCTTTCACTCACTTTTCTTTCTTGTCATTCTCTTCTCTCCTTCATTAATTTTCACTTCCATCTACATATTGTTTTCCTCATCTTTCTTTTTAATCATCTATTATCTTTACCATATATCTAATCCCATAAGTATCTCCAAGAGTGTGACTTTAAAGACTTCATTTTAAAATTAATGCCAAATTACTTCCTTGTACAATTTTTGAGGTGCTGATAAAAGTTCTGTGTAAGGGTAAGGTCTGGAGTAAACTTGAGTCCCAATTCTTCTTTTTCTGTATGCCATGTCCCTTTAGGATGTGACCAATCATGGCTCTCCACAATATCCAGTCTTTTGTAGCTCTTAGTAAAATTTACCTTTTTGCTATAATTCCTAATCCCTGTTCTACCAAGCTCATTAGGTAGGTTATTCACTTCTCTTCTTTGTCTTGCTTGCCTTTAGTATGTTTGTGCAGATCTATTACACACAAACATACATAGATACAAACATACACATTACATTTACAATGCCAAGCATTCATTGGTTAATAAATCACCACTACATTACTACAGGTAATTGACAAATCACAGTAATATGACAATTTTGTAATCATTCTATTTTTCAGTATTCAATTTTGTGCACTTTTGGGAGAAACGGTTCACAGAAGCTTTCTTAAGTCTCTCCAAAGCTCGCTTGCTGATTGGTCGATGCCAACCAATCAGATCGTTTGCACGTGAAGAATAATTCTTCCCGTGCAATGATGTGGAGCCTATAGTCACTTTTTTAAGCCAAGATATTTTTTATCCCAGTTAGTGAGATTTCAACTGCCAAAAGAATCCATGACAGTTGAAACCTTGCGCAACTTTCTCACTCACACACTCACATGCTGAACATACCTTGCACACATTCACATAAACTCTTCTTACACAGCAATATCTTTCAAGAACAATCATTACAAGAGACTCTTGTGAATATTCTTCCAGTGAACTTTGGAACACTAAAATAACAGTTAAAGAGAGACAACTCTGGTTAATTCAACCTTTTCTTACTTAAATGCATGCTTTCTTTCACATCGTTGTTTGATATTGTACATCTTGTTAAATACATATTTTATGTGTAACAATGTCTTTTGGTTATCCTTTTCTGCATGAGCCTTGTTTCCTAATCTAAAGTTAAATTAATGTGAAGTTCGCTACATGTTCTATGAGTTCTTTCTTCATTATGTTCCCTAGATTCTGAGATCTTAGATACGTTCCCTACACTGGACGAATATCTCAGCAACAATGGTTCAGTTAATGTTGATTTGATAATTGTAGATGTTAAAGGACATTTAATATCACTTGCTGAACATTTTGACAAATATTTCGCAAAAGATGTTCCTGATAATATTGAAAATTTTGACTAGATCAGAAATCCGTTTAATGTTGAAATAGCTAATAGCATGTTCACAGGAAATGAACTGGAAGAACTGGTGGACATTTCATGCGACAGAACTTTAAAAATCAGTTTTATGCAGCAACAACTTTCGAAATTCTGGCTCAATGTAGCCTCCGAGTATCCATTGCTATCTCGAAAGGCAGTTAAGATTTTGTTACCGTTTGCAACAAGATATTTATGCGAAGCAGGATTTTTAGCACTAACCAATCTGAAAAACAAATAGAGATCCAGACTTGCTCCAGAAAGTGACTTACGTGTATGTTTATCTGTAATATCGCCAAGAATTGACAGTTTGTGCAAAGCCAAGCAAGCACATCCTTCTCACTAAGTGTGTATTAAAAAATCCTGTGTGTGTAATTGACAATAAAACTATTTGTTAAATACTATTACTGTTGTCATTTACATGTAAAATTAATATTTTAATATAACAAAATTTAATTTTGTTACATTTTGCAGCAACATGCAGCATTAATTTATTTGAACACTTATGTCTAAAGTAAGCTTTAAACCAGCTTTTATTGCATTAATGCAAAATTATATGTTATATTCAGCAAATATTTATGTATAAATTTCATAAGCATTTATAAGGTGGTCCCTAAGGTAAAGCTTGAAATATAAAGGGGTCCGCAAATCAAAAAGTTTGAAAACCCCTGCCCTAGAAATTTCAACTGTCTCTTTCTGCTTCTAAGTATAAAAGTCATTCACGCGTGCTAAGCTCAAAAAGAACAAAGAGTAAGACTACGAGTTAAAATAAGTGTTATAGTTTAAGGCACATCATAATAGAGAAAGTTGCCTTCCAGAAACTGTTTAGTTTCTGGAAGGCATCTTTCTAATAATATTTTCTAATGTCTCAATACTTTGTTATATTGAGACATTGGAAAATATTATTTTAAATTTTAAAAAGGGCTGAGCTTCTATGTAATATCTGATGTACAATATAACAATAAATGCCAAACAAAATTGTTAATTTAGCTCTTTTCTCAGTGCATTTAGCTCCTATAAATTAGAATCTCACTCTATTTGATATTTATGAGCATAATAGTAACAACCTAAGTGCACTGAAAGAGACATAGGTCTAGACCTCAATATTGTAGTTCAGTGTGTTCTTCCCACATTTCGGTAGACACCAGTAATTACACTGCTCACTCTAGTGGTAGGTTTGCAGCTAGCGTCCAGCTCTCAGACAAAAATAAACAGTCATGACTTAATACAAACGTCTATAGCAGTGCACATCACCACGGTCCCAATTGCACTCCAGCCAATGTTCCAGACCGTTTTTATTGACCAGAAAACACGGCCAACGCACCAATCATCGCTGTTGGCCTCGTTCTCAATTGGAGTCCCCAGCTCAACCAATCAGCATGCAGACCGCCACTAGACAAATCATGGCAAGCAACATAAAATCAACAAATATCGAGAATGTACTTTTCTTGGACCAAACTTGCAAGAGGAAAGGATGCAGCTGATGAAATGACAAACTGTCTAGCTTGGGTTTATGCACATATCCATCATAAAACAGCAGCCCAACAAGCAAAACATCTCGGATGCTTCGAGTCCGGTAAGTGCGAATATTTATCGTCACACTCAAAAAACTAAATTGAGAACGACTACCAAATGTTCGATTTGAGTCTAACAAGTAGTTTCTTATATTCTTTTTTACTCAATCAGATGGTCTACTGTTAAGGAAACATTTTTAAAACCTGCCTGTTCACAATTACTTCTTCTACGTTCCGTAGCCATTCAGGACATGGGCAATCATGGCTCTCGACAATTACCTGCCCTTTGTAGTTCTTAATAGATTCTTGTCTTTTTCTTATCTCTCCTAAACCATGTTCTGCTATCCATTTACTCAAGCTCTCTAAGTTATGTATTTTTTTCCTCTTGCCATCTTACCTTCAATCTGCCCTGTGAGCATCAAATTTTTCCAGCCCACTTTCCTCATTATGTTTCCTAGACATTTCAACTATCTCTTTCTTATTGGTTGATTCACTGATTCGCTTTCTACAGCTTATCTCCACCTTAGAGGTTCTTTAAAGCCAAAAAATATTTTTAGATTGTAATAATTTTTTTTGTGATAATAATGCTTTAGTGATACAAGTCTTACTAATAAATCCATAGCTGGAGGAAGAAAAGGTGGATTTATATTTTTCCCAAGAGTATTTGTGCATAATATATAATAAACTCAACTGAAATTGGGACTTGGCCCTCTGATTAACAATTCTGAGCCATTATCCATTACACCACCTGCACATCCAAGCTTATAGCACCTGTTATTCCCAAGCTGTCACCCATCTAGGTACTGACCAAGCTTGGCATTGCTTAACTTCAGTGATCATACAGGAATCGATGTTTCAATGTGATATGGCTGTAGGTCTTATCTTATTCTGGTGTGAAGTATAAATGTCCTTTTTGTTTCCATTTTCTCTAAAACTTCACCATTGCTCACATGATTGGTCCATGTCAATCTCATAATCCTTCTGTAGAACCACATTTCTGGTGCTTCAAGTCTCTTATTCGTCTTTGAGGAGATTGTCCAACATTCACTGCTATATATAAAAAGTGATATTACATAACAGTTCAGTACTCTTTTTAGTACTCTTAACAAAATTTTTCTATTTCTTAATACTTTGCTTAGCTTTTGGAAGACATTTTTCACTATCCTAATATGCCTTGGAATTTTACTGTCACATTTTCTTTCCTCTGTTAAACTATTTCCCAAATATTTAACTTGTTGCATGCAATAATTTTCTTCTTATGCATATTTGTTAATTCATAAACAAGTAAAAGTTATTCCCAAGCTGTCACCCATCTAGGTACTGACCAAGCTTGGCATTGCTTAACTTCAGTGATCATACAGGAATCGATGTTTCAATGTGATATGGCTGTAGGTCTTATCTTATTCTGGTGTGAAGTATAAATGTCCTTTTTGTTTCCATTTTCTCTAAAACTTCACCATTGCTCACATGATTGGTCCATGTCAATCTCATAATCCTTCTGTAGAACCACATTTCTGGTGCTTCAAGTCTCTTATTCGTCTTTGAGGAGATTGTCCAACATTCACTGCTATATATAAAAAGTGATATTACATAACAGTTCAGTACTCTTTTTAGTACTCTTAACAAAATTTTTCTATTTCTTAATACTTTGCTTAGCTTTTGGAAGACATTTTTCACTATCCTAATATGCCTTGGAATTTTACTGTCACATTTTCTTTCCTCTGTTAAACTATTTCCCAAATATTTAACTTGTTGCATGCAATAATTTTCTTCTTATGCATATTTGTTAATTCATAAACAAGTAAAAGAGGTAGACATTGATTTATAAGATCTTTATTTCATTATTCAGTCGAGCTATCTCAGACATTCATGAGTCTATCACACCAAACATCACAATCCTGCATCAAGATTGCAGAATCATTAATACGGCATTCTGTGTCATAGCATAGCTGGTCAATGTAGGTGATTGCTGGCTGACCAACCTGTCTTGCTCCATGGCTAGGTTTACAGAGCAATAGATCACTAACACATTTTTTATTTTGCTCGCCAGCAGTGTCATTCAAAGGGCATTCTGCATTAATGTAAGATTGTAGAAATATCATCAATAGGTCTATAGAGCTGTTATTTAATTGAATATTATCTTCAAGTATTGCTCTGAGCATCCAAGTGTAGATTCAGTCAACCTTAGACTCTAGGGGTTTAGCTAATGTCCAAGCAGTGGCACCATACATTAACACTACCTTTACACTGGCTCCAAAGAATATCCATTTGCGGTTGTCTTATAGATCAGATTTCCAGATTAAAATTCATTTTATTCAAGGCTGTCCAGGCTTTAGCTATGCAAATTTTCACATCTTTTTCAGGAGAATTTATTTCACTTTCAATTTATTCAAAAGATTTTATTGATTCACTTGAGACAATTTGTATCGAGCATTGCTAGTTGAAGCCTATGAATTTAGTTTTAGAGACATTGAAATAGAGTCTAACATCATTAGCAACATTTTCTAGATAATGTAGGCTCTAAATGCACTGAAAAAGAGTTAGATTTCACTCCAAACAAGCTTCAAGTGACAAATCTATACCCCAGGCTATACTGAAGGTAGTAGAACACTTCTCTTGGATTTACCAAAATAAAATGGATGAAGCTAATATTGCCTTACTTGGTAATGTGATAGAGGCAGGCAAATTTTGATTTATATAATAAAGAAGAGATTTTAATGCATCAGGATAACAACAGTGAGATTTTTAAAATGAACATTTTCGCCTAAGGTCATTGAGTAAAAATATTTGTTTCACTTTCATTTTCAAAAATCATATATACACACAAGTGTGTGTATTGTTTTCAAAGAGAATATACTCCGGAAGTCTTTTTTTTATCATTTTGTTGAGAAAAAAACAAAAAGACATCTTTCGAATAGTTTTAAGCTATAGTTCCTGTTTTTTAGTGCAAGTTTTGCTTTGCAAGAATGCTTCTGCTTTTCTAACAAGTCAAATATCGTTGCATAAAAGTCTACTTTGATGCAAATGTATTTTTCTTTCTTCCTTTCCTGCTATTGTCAGGATAAAGCTTTATCAAAAATTATAGACCTTTGTTGAAAAGCATTGTTCTAGTGTCAGTTTCTGGAAAAACCATGAGATCATATACACTTTCCTCAAAGGTTAAACACTCTCTAGGCTAAAATATAGTAAACAGATTTATTAAAACATAAAAAGAAAGTATATAAACAATAATGTAATCATAAAATATAATTTACATATGATGTCATTATTATTGGAACAGAAAAGATAACTGGTTCTAACCTTGCTTTTGCTGTAGCATAACTCCCACTGGCTTTTTCTATAAATATTTTCATGGACACTTATCATATAATCATCTACTTCTGGTTATATATTTTGTTTGCCTGCATAATTTTTGTCTAAATTTCTGAGACCAAATGTTATTAATACTTTTTAGCCAAATGTAATGTGTCTCTTCCTTTTCTATAAATATTTTCATGGTAATTGTTGTGTTGAGCTTTCTTCTTTACTACCTAAACTTATGAACTTAAGTGTTATATTCCGTGCTAATAGGAATATTTATTGAAAAACAAGGTGGATAAAATAAGTAAAGGTTTATTGTAAAAAACCAGTACAATAAGAATAAATGTAACAGTTATGCACAAGGTCATCACAAGTCAATCCAGTAGTGAGTGCTACTATTGGAAGGTCAGTAGTTCTCGTGTAAATCTTAGTTATAGTCAACAGATCCCAGCTAGTATATTTAGCTACCCCACCCCATGAGGGTTGCATGTGGCACAAGGCCGGTTAATGTGGGTTCTCTGAGCCCATAGGCTCGGCCAAAAATATTCCCTTTTGAACCTGTATAAACGGGTTCAGGGGCAGTCTACCTCCCCGAATGAGACTCTGCCCTTTGGTGGAGCCTCGTCCAGGTTCCTCTCTGCCCGAAGGCAGAGGGTTCGACTGTCTAGCTGGAACAGGTTGCAGCTAGTCTCTGTAGTCCGTTGACTTACAGATACTTATAAGTAGTTATTACCTATAGTGTAGTCACTCATGGGGGTGACAGGTTATTCCATTACATCATTAAGCATACTGCTAGATTAGCAGAAAGGTCTCATCACTTTACATTTTAAATGGATACATAAAGGGTGTGCAAATAACTTGAACCAATTTTAATGTGAATTAAGTTTAAGCATCTAATGATTTGTTTTCTTTTTCTTTCAGATTTAGCAGACATTTGGACAATATTATTTTTCACACATAGTTGTCATGACTTAAATAACATGATCCAATAAATAAATTTTCACCAATAACACTGATTTATTTAGTGCTGATTCTGATCCATCTTAATGAAACACCCCTATATATAATCTGTCTTAATGAAACATCCTTTATAACCATAGCTGTAACTGCTAACAGCTTCTTCTCTAGCACTTCTCACATGTAACACTTTCTTAAAGCTTCTTGCTTTCTAGTCAATGTCAGTCTTGAAAAATTTAAATGCAATATCCTTCTCTCATTTTGAAGTTTCATTTAAAAAATTTTGCTTTTACTTAATAAACATAAACAGCTGGAATAGATACGACATCTTGCCTGTCCCCAACTCTCTTTCTCTCTCTCCATGTTTACTTCCTTTCCATCTTTGCAATTTCTATTGCTCGAAATTACCAAACATTTTTTTTAAAAATTTACTTCAACATTGTGGGTCTGAACTATTAAGAACATGTCACTATCTGAATCTATAGATCCCATGTTTGGGCACATGTCTACATTGTCTGTGGGCCCCTTGGTTGAGAAACCATGCCCCAAAAGAATATTTTAAGAAAAAGATCTTATAAATTTCAACTGAGAACAACACTAACTTTTCGGTCAGTGAATGCTAAATGTTTCTTTATAGGGAAAAGGCTGACTTCACCATTATCATTCAGTTATACCATTTTTTTTTTTTTTTTTGCCAATAAGTCATTCACTTTCATTCATTTTTTTTACCATTAATCTTAGCTTTTAAGCTTTAAAAAAGGCTGACTGATTTCACGGAAATGCTTTTAATTGTAACGTTTAAAATTTCTTTCCATTTTTTTTCAGAGTACTGTTTGATTTTCTCTTTCACATTTTCATTCATTTAGTTTTGTATATTTTTTATTCTTTTTTCATATTTTTACTCATTTCTGCTCTTCAACAAAGAAGAAGAAATGAATTTTCACTCATTAATTTTTACCTCTAATCTATTTCCTTCAAAATTGCATTTGCTGTTGGATATAATATTTTCACATTTTCATCCTGTTTTATTCACTTCTCTTCAATATATTTTTGCCAAAGATTGAATGCAGTCGTTCATTTTCATTAATTTTCAGTCATTAATCTTAGCTGTTCACCTTTTTAAAAAAAGTATGTGCTTGCAATTACATTTAGTCATACAACATTCCTAATGTACAAGAATTGCTTTTCTCACTCCAAATTCTAATCTGTGAAGAGTTACATAATTTAGTTATCTCATATTAGGTAACAGTTGATGAAATATTCATGAAGAAATTTGCCAACTCATAATCAACTGTAATAGAATTATTAATTTTTTTATCATTATATTGTTTTTAAAGTATAGAATTAACTGTGCAGATATTTTGACTTATATACAGAGTTATCTTTCTTTACAATCAATTTGATCTTCATATTAAATAACAGATGTAGGCTTAATTAAAATGGGAGAATGGGATTTTATAGGTGATAGATTTTAAGTAGAATCACACAGTCACTTATGTAATCATCTGATTCTGGTTATATATTCTGTTTGCCTGCATCATTTTTGTCTGAATTTCTGAGGCAAGACATTATTATTTCTCTTTAAACTAACATAGCTTCCTTGTACTTTCTCTATAAATATTTTAAAACATAGTAATTGTTGCATTGAGTTTTCCTTTTTGATACCTAGATTTTATGAATTTAAGTGTAGGACTAGATTGGCTGTTAGGTCTCATCATTTTACAGTTGATATGGCTAGATGAAACTGCAAGTTCTATGCTAACAAGTTTCTTTTCTGCTCTGGCACTTCTCGCTTGTGGAATTTTCTTCCTGCCTCTTGTTTTCCAGTCAACTTTGATCTTCAAAAATGTAAATTCAGTGCCAATTGTTATCTGTTGTCTTTTTAATTCCTATTGGCTTATACCTACATCATGATAAAACCCTGGTTTTTTATATGATCACTAGTGTTAATCAAAGACTGGTCAGTAGCTAGATCACTGATCACTTGAGAATACCTGGTGCTGTAAGCTTGTATGGATGGTGCAATGATTGAGAATTAGTTTTTGAAATTACTCAAAACAGAATTGGATACCTTGCAAGATAACAACTTGGCATTATCCATTTCAGTTTTCTGGAAACCAACCAAAATACAACTGCTGAGGTTTACTGCCAGCAACTGAAGAAATCACACATTCAGTGAAGTAAAATGCAACCAGCTCTGGTTAATCAACAATGTACAATTCTGCTTCATGACAATTTTGTCCCCATGTTGTAAGGACGACACTGCAGAAGGTCATTGACTTGGGATACAAGACTTTGCCATATCCACCATATTCCCCTTATCTTTTGCACACTAACTCCAAGTTTTTCAAGCATCTTGACAGTTTTGTAATCCAAAAGAAATTCCATTACAAAGAAGATTAAGAGACTGCATTCAAAGATTTCTTCACTTCTAAACTTTTAGAGTTTTATCATAGTCATAACTTGTAACTTGATGGTAGAAATGTGTTGATCTCCTGAAGATGGATATACATATATATACCTATATATTTGTGTGTGTATGTTATTTAAAAATATCTTTACACCACTTTAGAAATTATCTGAAGAAAATTTCATCTGTTTCAACAATTCCTGGATACAGCATTAACTTGCGGAAAGCTAGGGAACACATTGGTAAGGATGAAATTGTCTCCTGGATAGAGGCCCTCATTCCCCCAGGAAACCTTTTGTACAAGCCTCCATGAAAATGATGTGAACTAATTTTAGTATGCAGATTCTTACTTGAAGCCATGCTGACGTAAAACGCCCACACTTAAAACATTTTGACGATGGGAATGGGTCAGAACTTTATGTAATAAGAAGGTCAGGATTTTAAAGAGCGCCATTATAAATTCAATCATTATCCTTCCTTTCTCACACGCAGAAATTTATTGTCTTTGCCTCTTCAGGTAGCCTTTCCTCTGCGATTCTCTAATGTCTACATTTCTATCTTATGTCACTTGCTATATAATTAATGTGTGTTAGAAATAAAAAGAAATTCTCTATTTGGGGGAAATTTGAAAAAGTTAAAAAAAAAGCAAATGAAAATAAATAAATGATTGAAGAAATGCAAAGACTGTGGAATAAAATTGTAAATGTAAAGAATATAGAAAAAGAAAATAACCTTTCTATTTGTGGCTATTCTTGACTCTTGATGCATTAACTTTCAAAATATTGAAAGTAAAAAAGAAAGCAGAGATAACAAGCAATTAATGTGAAGGTTATTTGTTTTTTTTTTTTTTTATTTTATTCCACCAAATATATTTAATGACTGTCTTGTTTTTATTCAACTATGGGATTGTTGACGATGTAATTCCGTTTCAAGTTGTGAGTATGGAAATGGAAAGATGTAAAGTAGACATTAGCAGTGCATTTATTTGAAATGTGATTGTGTCGTATGCTAGAAACGTCTTCATATTCTTCTTCTGCGTGTTTTTAGCACTTTGGTGATCATGGCTCTGTGCAATTTTATGCAAGTAGCTAGTAGTAAATTTTGTCTTTTTGCTATCAGTCCTAAACAGTGTAGTAACATCCATTTGCACAAACTCGTTTGGTAAATCCTGTACTATTTAAATATGTGCTATGATATTTTCAAAATCATGTTTCCTCATTATGTACCCAAGAAATTCCATCTATCTATTTGTGATGTTCAGTATAAGTATCTATTGCTCACATCTATAAAATTCAGTTATAACATGATTTGTGCACCCATTATAGGGAAATGTAGCCAAACATATATATATATATATATATATACACACACACATATATATATATATATATATATATATACACACACACACATATATATACACACATACATACATATATACACACACATACATATATATATATACATATATATATATATATATATATATATATATATATACAGAAATATAGTCTTCAGATGTGCTATATTTATGGGATAAAGTGCTCAATATCAGAGATAGTGTGTGTAAATATAAAAGTGGACATAGAAGTCAACACTTTGAGGCGACAGTCTGTTTCATGCCTTGACGATTGCATCTAGCATGAAACAGGCTGTCACCTCTAAGTGTTGACTTCTATGTTCACTTATATATATATATAACACAAGTCTGAGGCCTTCACCAACAAATTTGGGAGTTCTTTTCTTATCAGAACAGAGTGAGTTTTCTGAGTATCCATACCTTCATAATCACCGTTAGACTCGTACAACTCTTTCCAAATACTCTGCACTCTTTTCAGATTAACACTCTGAAATGTTTGTATTGGAACTTCTGGTGTGAATGCCAAGCAGTATGGCATACCATTTCCAAATTTCTGCAGGAGTGAATTGTATCATGTTAGTCTTCTGCTAGAGTGAATTTTGCCATGGTGATCTTTTTTTTTCCACAGACATTTCCCAGCTGACTCTACTATATTGTGTAGTTGACAAAATCAAAAACAAACAATTCAAATGCACAAAATTAAAAATGTAAATGGCCAACAGTTTACCCATTGTACCCTCTGTGGCTGTGTGTGTCTGTATATATTAGCTTAAAATCCACCCTATCGGCAACCCTAAACTACAGAAGAACTCAAAATTGATCACTGCATTTAAGTATTACATTAATATTTAAGCTTACCTTTTAAAAGTTCAATGATAATTCTTTTGCCACCACTTAATTTTAAAACAATTTAATGTATGTAGATCTTTACTTTCCATATACACAATTAGTTTTATTTCATGGGTTACTTTTGCTGGATTTCACAATTAATTTCAATTATTCCCAAATTTATTTCCAAGTTCTAAAAATTATTATCATACAAAAAAAATTTGTCATAAAAAAACATGAAAAAAAATTGTTGAAAACAATTGCAGTAATGAAAAATTGGGAATTCAAAATTTTAGAATTGCGTGTCCAGCCTGGAATGTTTTTCATTTGCGTATGGAGTCAGTCTGATTTCAAAATGGTATGATGTGTTGGGCTACAGTTTCTATGAGTAAGGTTGAAAACACAGACAATTTTATTATGAAACACTGTAATTTGAGAACAGTACTTTTTTCCTTTGAACATGAGCTATTGAAAGTTAGTTTTGTCTCTTTAAATTGTCTTTATCAGTAGAAGCCAAGATGGCAGAATCCGAAAACAATCACAATAATGAAAACTTGGGAATCCAAAATTTCAGGATTGCAGGTCCAGATGTGGCCCAGAATGTTTTTAATTTGCTCACAGAGTTGACCTGATTCCAAAATGGTATTAATATGTTGGGCTATGGCCTTTAGGAGTTAAGTCAAAAAAAAGTGAGACACAGTGACATTGACATTTATTATATTGATATATATCAGGCACGTGATATCAAAAATTACTCAGGGTAGGCAGCTTGTGACCTTTATGTAGTAAATCTACAAAAAAATAAAATATTTTGTATTTTATCCATAATAATCAAAGCTTCATAATTTTGTTGGATTTGGTACATACTGTGCCATAGAAGGAAAATATAGCTGCCAATCTGTTTTATACTAGGTAGGCACTGCCTACCTAGACAGCATGCCCATGATATATATATATATATATATATATATATATATGTGTTTGCATGTGTGTAAATGTGGATATATATATATATATATATATATATATATATATATATATATGTGTGTGTATGTGTTTGCATGTGTGTAAATGTATATATATATATATATATATATATATATATATATATATATAAAATAGCTCAAATATTGTGAAAAGGTTAAGAAGGAAACATCCATTAATACTGGCAAGAGCAATCAGAGCTATTGGACTTAAGAAATCTATTTTCCTGAAAAATTATTTTAAGAGAAAAATTTTATAAATTCCAACCAAAAATAGCACTGGCTGTTTGGTCAATGAAGACCAAATATTTCCTTAGAAGGAAACTTCTAATATTACCGTTACAACTGGGTGAGTGCTTGTGTTTGAATTTTTTCTTTTTTTATCTGACAAGAGAGAATTCTTACATAGCTAACAACATTGATAAAAATGAATGACTGAATATGGACTTTGCGAAAATTAAAGCAAAATTAACAAAGATTTTGTAAAATGAACAATCAAGCAAAAAAAAAAAAATAAAACAATTATGAATCTTGTTTCTGCACTTCAAATAAAACAGCTGGTTACCTGTTTTTGAGATAGCTTAAATATTATGAAAGATATAGTTATACATACATAAACATATAGACGACATATCAGATATTATAATGCAAATAAATGTTTTTAAAATAAAAATTATATTAACTGACAGATGATGAGAAATTTTTCAGGAATCTTCTTTTGTGTATTGTGTTCATTCAAGACTGAGGCGATCATGGTTCTCCTCATCTTCCTCTCCCTGGTAGCTCAAAGTAACCTTTGACTCTTCACCATTCCTCCTGGTTCCTGCTTTGTCCCCCATTCACCCAAACTTTTTAGGTTGATTACTATTTTCATTTTTTTTTTTTTTGCCATGCTTCCTTTCAATATATACTGTGAGTTTTAAATTTTCCAGGCTTTGTTTCCTCATAATTTCTCAAACAAATTTCTTGTTCTTTCTGATTTTAAGGCTGTTCTCGTTTTTATTTTCTTCAAAGCTTCCATATTGCTCACATATTCAGTTCATTGTATTCTCAGCATCCTTCTGTAGAATCTCATTACTGTTGTTTCAAGTCTCTTATTCATTTGTTTGTCCAGTATTCATTAAATGAACAAGCAAAAGCATTATTTTAAGGAAGATTATATTTTCTTTATTCCTTTTATTTATTTTAATTATAAACTTTTATTTTAATTGCTGTATCAACAATGTTGTCATAAGAGGAAAAGTGAAAAAGAAAATAAAAGGAAAAGTTTTTTTTTTCTTTCCTAAGAAATAATCTGAACAAATAAATGAATAAAATGATTGTGAAAGTATCAAGACAAGAATACAGAACGAACTGCAATGCATTTTTAAAATAATTGTATTAGATGATTGATTTGTGTATTGACTGAAGGTGAAAATTATCACACAGCCGACATTTTATTCAAGATTATAACTTGCGCCTGCCACTCAGCTAATAACAATTTGAATGCACGACAGCATATCATTCAAAGGTTGTGAGATGAATGTTTTAAACAAGTAACCGACTGTTTTATTTGAAGTGCAGAAACAAGATTCATAATTTTTTTTTTATTTTGGTTGCTTATTCTTGATTGTTCATTTTACAAAGTTTTTGTTAATTTTGCTTTTAATTTTTTCAAAGTCCATATTCAGTCATTTCATTTTTATGAATGTTGCTAATGATAATGCAATATTAACAAATATAAGAATTCTCTCTTGTCAGATTGTTATACCGGAACATACCTATTTCTATTGTAAATAGACTCTCCCACAGATAATAAGTAGTAGTAGCAGTCGCCAGTTGTGGGGCTCATTAAAGTATGAGCCCCACAACTGGATTGCTGTGTCATTGACTTTTTATTTCAAGTTCTTAACGTTTTGTACGTCGAACCTAATTTAGGACCAACTTAGTGAAATACAAGCCTCCACTGTGAAAACTACTCTACAACACAGATAAAGCAAGAAAAAATTCAAACACACTCACCCAATGGTAATAGTATTATTAGCCATTTCCTTATAAGGAAATATTTGGTCTTCATTGAGCAAACAGCCATTACTATTTTTGGTTGGAATTTATAAAATTAAAGTCCAGATTGCTATTTCCAGTATTGATGATTGTTTCCTTCTTAACCTTTTACTTGAAGTAGTGTGAAATGTCAACATTTTGATTTTCATTATTTTCTCTTTGAGCTTCATGTGCTATCTATTTTAGTTGTTGCTGCTGTTGAAAGTCCTCATGTGATGTGGTTTCTGTTATTTGGTACAGTTCTTTGTTTGTGATTCTGTATTGCAAGTCCACAAGATTTGATGAAGGAAAATGGAAAAACAAATAAAATCTGAAAACATTTTTTTATTGACAAATTTAACTTATTTCCTACTTTTTATTTATTTCCTAAATGTTTATAAATCACATTTCAAATTAAACAATGAAGACTGATTGAAATAAATAAATAAAAATCTATTAAATAATTTTATCCCTTTTGACAATCTCAAACAAAATTTGCTATTTTATTAAATGATTCTATAGAAAAAATTCTTACTGAAATTCAAAAAAAAATTATGATTGTACATGTGAATTTCTCAAACAACTTGAAATGCTGAAAATATTATTACTTCTTCTATATGTCATGATTGTTCAGAATGTAGATAATCCTTAATCTTCATAACTTCTAGTCTTTTGGAGTTCTAAATAATGTTTGACGCTTTACCATTCCTCTTTATCAATGCTTAATAATAATTTTTCAGGAAAATGTTTCTTGAGTCAAGTTTTTTTTTTTTTCTTCACTCTTTCCAGTATTGGTGAGGGTTTCCTTCCTAACCTTTTGTTTGAAATAGTGTGGAATGTCAACATCTTCATCTTGTCATTATTTTCTCTCCAAGTTAGTTACATGTGCTGTCCATTTTAACTGTTGCCGGTGTTGAAAGTCTTCAAATGTCATTTGGTACGGTTCTTTGTGATTCTGTAGCACCAATCCACAATGTTTGTGAAATGATAACTTTTACTAAGATCCTCATTCTCTCAAAGCCATTTATAAAAACTGATCTAAGAAAGCATTTGTATACAGCAGATATTTTAGATATTTCTGAATATTCATGACATCCATATATATATATATATATATATATATATATATATGTATATAAATAAAAACTTATATATATGATCGAAATAAAATTATAAAACTTAATATTATGAGACATATTAAAAAAAAAAATGGGTGAAGCAACCAGTTTTGCTCCCGCTCTTCAGGCTTCAACGGGAGATTTAAAATTGATACAGAAAAATGTACAATAAAAGGAATTGTAAATTGTTGTTTTTTTTACAATTCCTTTTATTTACATTTTTCTGTGTCAATTTAAATCTCCGTTAACCTGAAAAGCGAAACTTCGACCTTCACCCGTTTTTAATTTTTTAATATTAAATTTTATACTATTCGATCATTACTTTTATTACCTACAAAAAATCTTTATCTTTTATATATATATATATATATATATATATATATATATATATATATATATATATAATATTTATTTAAAATATGATTCCAAATCGCTACATAATAGGTCTCATGTTTTCAAAACTAGGCCGAAAACTTCTTTGAAACATGAGACCTCTTATGTAGCGATTTGGAATCATATTTTTAAATAAATAATATATTTATGCTCTACTTTTGTATCGAGCACTATTTTTAAAAATAATAACTAAAATACTAAGGGACTTTGGATTATTTACCTAACCAGTTCCTTCCTATTTTTCTATATATTTTTTCACACATATATATATATATATATATATGTATGTGTATATATATATATATATATATATATATATATATATATATATATGTTGCGATGGATAAATTGTCATCTAAATTATGCAAATGGCCATGGCGCTTGACAATTTTGTGTGATTTGTTCCTTCAAGTAACTTTTCATGGTTACTACATATCTGTATCCATGTATTTACGATCTATCAATCCATTGACAGACACTACAACTTCTCTTACACTATTTTATTGATTATTTTTTTTTTTACTTTATTATGCTTTTTTTTTTAATTTTATGTATCTACTTATAATTCTCTTAGATTGGCTGCCAAACAAGACTACAGAGCACAGTTTGCTTACTGTTTAACCCATATGTGGGAGAAGAGATGGATTCATTCATGCTTTTCCTCAGGACATTTGATTTCGGACAGAATTTGAACTTGATTTTTTTTATTATGTTATTTTTTTAAATATATTTTTTTATTTTAAATTTTATTTTTTATACTTATTACTTAAATTATTTTGTATTCTCAGATGAGGTATTTTTATTATTAATTGTTTTTTCAGCCTTTCTTCATTTTATTGCCGCTTTTAATATAAACTTTGGCTTTCTGACATACTAAGCAAATAACACTTGGACCATGAACATTCTTGTGCTCAATCATGGGAACATTACAGAGCACTTACCATAAACAGCTGAAAAATAGATGACATCACTTTGAACACTGCACTGTATTGACAATGACAACTAAAATTAAATTTTGAACAACAGGTGTTTTGCTTGCTGGGATAGATATGATATGACATTCATTTCAAACTCTGTATAGATTTGTTGTTTTTTTTATTACAATGTTTTATGACCGGTGAACTCTATGGATCAAATAAAAAGCCTAAGTTAATATTTCTGGAATTTTATCAAATATGACAAACACTTAAGGAAGATTACAGGAGCCAAAAGGTGATTGAAACAAGATGTGAAAACCGATTTATAGGAATTGTTATATTTATTCTGCTTCTTTGTTTGGACAACTATTATGATTTTTTCTCACTAAGATGAGAGGATCTGTTCCAGGACTGAAATTATTTGTAGTTTCTGACTGAGAAAATGATACAGGTAGAAAGGAATTGAGAAGAAAAGCACAGAGAGAGAAAGAGGGTAAGAAGAAGAAAGAAAGATAAATGATGAGAAAACTAGTCTCCATCTGTGGTAATGTCAGCATCTTTTTGTAGAACCATATATTCTCTTATAGAAGGCATGATGGAGTAATGGATACCAGCTTGGATTGAAGAATCGGAGAGCCGAGTCCAAATTCCAGTTGAATCCATTATATTCACTTTCATGCTAATACCCTTGGGAAAGGTATGGATCCTCTTTTCTCCATCCCCACCCATCTATGGGTAAATAGCAGGACAGACCAGGTTCTATAGGCTTGGATGGCAACTGGTCTACTGCAGAACGAAGTGGCAACCTACTGCCTTGTTAGTCATGTCTCATAAGATTCATGATTGCCAATCATGCATGGCACATAGCTGACTGACTGACTGACATGCTGATACCCCTGGGAAAAGTATGAATCCTCTTCTTCTCCCTCCAGCTATGGGTAAATAGCAGGACAGACCAGGTTCTATAGGCTTGGATGGCAACCGGTCTAGGAGAAGGATAACCCTGAATTCAAAACTTGTGGAGTCAACACTCCAGGGTTCACAGTGCACCAGGTCTCTGTATTCGGCTCTTCAAAAAGTGTGGATGATCCATACGAAACCTTCAACACTATAATCAATTCTCAAGTGCTGTTTATTTCGGGCTGTCGGTTTCCTAGGAACTCATCTGCTTGAACCTCATACGTTGAGTTCGAGGGGTGTTGTAAGTAGTTTTCCCAGTGGAAGCTTGTATTTCAATAAGTCGCCCTAAATTAGGTTCAGCATTACAAAACATTAGGAACTTGGAAATAAGAGTTAATGGCGCGGCAAATCTAGTTGTGATGGTTGGTACTTCAATGTCAGATATCGACTGACTCGCTCAACACCACTGAGGCGAACTGGCCACTGCTACTACTACTTATTATCTGTGGGAGAGTCCATTACAATAGAATATATATATATATATATATATATATATATATACTATATACATATATATATATATATATATGGTCTACTGCAGAATGAAATGGCAACCTACTGCCTTGTTAGTCATGTCTCAAAAGATACATGATCGCCTATCAAGCATGGCACATAACTGACTGACATACTAATACCCTTGGGAAAGGTATGAATTCTCTTCTTCTCCCTCCAGCTATGGGTAAATAGCGGGACAAACTGGGTTCTATAGCCTTGGATGGCAACTAGTTTACCACAGAAAGAAATGGCAACCTACTGCCAGTCATGTCTTGAAAGATACATGATCACCTAAGCATGTATCACACATGGCACATAACTGACTAATGTACTCTCTTGCTTCCTAAAGTCTTCTCATCATTTCTGCAGAAACTGTCTGTATTCACTACTATGTACAAGGGTTGGTATTACATTGCAGTTCAGCATTCTTTCTTTGTTTCTAATGAAAATTTCTTGTTTCATAATACTCTGTTTGACTTTGGAAAGATATCTTTTGCTATTCCAATGTGTTTTGGGTTACACTTTCACATTTTCCATCATCTGTTAAAACACTTCCCAGATATTTAAACTTGTGTATTTGCTTGATTTTGAAATCTCCAATTCATAGCTAGCATCTTGGGCCTTCTCTCTTGTTGACAGCCACATATTTTCTTCTCTTACGCTTGATGGTTAGTCCTTTCTTCCCACTTTCCTTTACTACCTTGTCTAGGAGGTCATGTAATTTTCCTTTTAGAAGGATGCTGAGAATGCCATGGACAGAGCATGTAAGCAGTGAATAATTTTTAAGGAAAATGGAAACTAAAAGGACAATTATACTTAAAATCAGAAAAAGGCAGCTGAAATTTCTGGGGCATTTTATGAGAAAAAGGGCCAGGAAAATTTGACACTCACAGGACTTACAGAAGGCAAAAGGAACAGAGGAAAGCATCAAGTCACCTACCTAACAAGCGTGTGTTGACTGAACCAGAAAGGGAAATGATAATATAAATACAAACATTGCTATGAAGAACAGGAAACTGTGAAGAGCTACATTTATTCTCATCCTGAAATGACTTGGCATATAGGAGAAGATATATATCAAAGGCGCTGTTTGCTTTTAGGGAAAAGAAAGGGAAGATAGAGGAAGTGATAACACTCTCATGTATTTGACATCTGCTTTATTAAAATTGAAAATCTTGTCATTTTTTATCTTTTTATTTGTACCCTCTTACTTCTTTAATTAATAACCTGCATTCATATTTATGATTGTTATTGTAATATTTTATTAAATTTGTTAAGCTGAAATATTTAATAATGCAATAGGGAATTTCCACAAGTTGATTCATCAGAAAATTAAAATAGAAAAACTATTTGCATTCAGACTGATGTCCTCATCTTTGTTGTTTTTATCAAAGCATTTCAGCCATTAAACCCCACACCTTCTTCAAGCATCTATTGATGTGAGTAAGCTTCACTGTAACTTTTCTATGAATATTTTCATGCAACTGTTCAAATAAGCTTTCCTATTTAGTACCTTCCATGAATTTAAGCTTAGTACTAAATTGGCAGTTATCAGGGATTATCTTTGACCATTTCCAATTTCATGTAATGAGAGAGGTACTAGTTGTGGTTGGTTGCCTACAGTTTTGGTATTATACTCATTATCTAAGACCTTGCATCCCCACGATTCATATATGGCCAGATAAGAGTTCAGAATATGGTGCATGTGTGTTGAAATACTATTAAGTAAGGTATAGGCTCTGTGGAAGGAATACTTCAAAGAACTCACAAGGAACGGTGCCAGACATGATAATTATAGGAGTGGAAATCCAAATCAAGGCTTGACATTGGAAAATACAACGCACAGCTAAGAAAGGCCAGAGGATATAATGTTGAAAACAATGTGAAGAAAAGCAACAAAGACAAGGAAATTAATTTGAATGGATCAATATGCAACTGAATGTTTTTCATTATTATCATTAGATATTGCTTTGAGAACCATAAAGTAATTTGATTATATCATTTATATTGAATATGACTGATTAAAATGTTGAAGTTTACAAGAAATATTTTGATGTCTGCCTTTGAAACTTATGATGTCTAGCTTCATTAATTCCATGACAATAACAGTCAATTAGTAGAGTCTAAAAACACAAAATTCCAAAAATACACTAACCTTTTGAATTTGATGTAGATATTATATTAATAATTTTGTTGATTTTGTTATTAATTTAATTGAAATAAATCAATTTGCAATGACCTAAATATTCCATTTCATGTATTTTGATACCCATGTCATCTGACTAAGCAGTAAGTATAAAAAATGACAATTCTCATTACACATTTGAGTAAAAATTGATAGAAATTAACAGCATATTATAATAATAAAAATAAATGATGTGGCCAAAATTTTTTCTTAATATTGTAAAGTCTCAAAATAGGTTTATAATATGGCTGTATTCCATAATCTACTCATAATACGACACTGTCTCATAATATGCTTGTAATATAATGGCATCTCATAATATGCTTGTAATATGGTAGTGTCCTATAATAGGCTCATAATATGGCAGTGCCCCATAATGTTCTGGTAATATGACAGTGCCCCATAATGTTCTGGTAATATAGCAGTGTCTCATAATAAGCTTGTAATACAGCTGTCTTATAATATGCTCATTTATATGGTGGTATCTTATTGTTTCACTCATCCATGTTAGTTTAACAATTTTGGAATGACTTTTATATATTTAACTCCCCACTAGGTTTAATACAATACAAAATCAGCTTTATGTATACATGTGAGTAGTGGAAATAATTGGCTGTGCAGCAAAGGTGCCAGTGTAACCAACTATCCTCCCTTCTGGGCAATATCAAGGCATTTCTCTCATATCGGAATCTTTAGGTACTTGACACATCTGCTTTTCTGCCATGCCCTGCTAAAAGGCAAGAAAACAAAGCCAAACCCTGCCTTGAAAGGTGAAAATACCTTAGTGCTGATTTTTTTTATTCTGGCTTTGAATAAAACAAGGAGTCAAGAATCTTTATAGATCATAATGAAAGCAAGAATTTTGTTTCAATGCTGCTGGAAAGATACTTCAATGATCTGATAATCCATTTAAATTTCAGAGACATATATTTCACTAAAATATTCAAATGAGAATGCCACCTAGTGGTAAATCCTGTAAAAAAAAAAAAAAACATTCCAAGTTGTTAAGATAATCTTAGAGAATTCATTTTCAAATCTATGATTAATTGACTTGAAATTTAGATTTAGTTTACCGTAATTTCCTATGTTTAATATGCCTTCATCCATAATACACACTCATAAAATGGTGCTGAAAGTGTGGAAAAATGCTTCTACTCGTGTATAATATGCACCTCTTGTTTGGTAATCAAACCCTATATATTGTACCTCCCCAATTTCATTACAGCCAGCGTTTCCTACTCTTATTTTAAAAAAATGATTTTTAAACATAGAATAATATTATTCTAATTTAGTTTTATGATAATTCTTTTTTTATTTTATGACAATTTTTTAAAGATTTTTTTTTGTAGCTGTGCATGATATGTACACCTAATTTTGCTTATTATTTTTTCAAAAAAAATGTGTGTTAAACATGGGGAATTACAGAAAATGATCTTCAGAAACATTTAGATTTGTAAATTCGTTCCCCCAAATTTATCTGCTCATGCACATATTGCATTTAATTTTATTTCATATTTTCTCTTACTTTTGTGCATCTCATGCATCTTGCATTTTTTTTTACTCCAGTTTTTTCTTGTTCATCTCTCAACAATTTATGTCTTAATATTCTCTCTCTTTTTCTTATATAATATATATGTATTTCTTTTCATAAATCAATTACCTATATTGGGCATATACTACCTCCTTCAGTAGATGCCTCACATGTCATTTATCAGATCAAAGTGCCATAAGAAAAAAACAAAAAAAAAAACATCTAGGCACCCATGATTTACAAGATCCCTTCAGAAAAATATGGTCATCAAGGAATTTAGAGTTGTGTTCCTAGAGCCACCAAAGGCTATAGGATCTAGTCTGTCCTGCTAGTTACCCCATAGCTGGGGAGAGAAGAAATGAATTCATACCTCTCCTAAAGATATTTTCATGAAAGTAAATGTAACGAGCTCAACTGGAATTTGAACTTGGCACTCCAATTCCACAATCCAAGACTCTATTGACTCCCCTTATCACAATGTGTTTTATCTTTCCTAACTCTTTGTCATCTCTTTTCGTCTCTTCTTTTTTTTACATCTCTTTTTCTTTCTTTTCTTTATCTTTCTTTTCCTCTTTATCTTTCTTCTCTTTATCTTCTTTTCTTTTCTTCTTTCCTTTTCTTCTGTTCTTTTCTTCTCCTCTTTTTCTTATTTCTTCATTCTGTTTTTCTCTTCTCTTCTTTTTGTTCTTCTCTTCTCTTCTTTTTGTTCTTCTCTTCTCTCCTTTTTGTTCTTCTCTTCTCTTCTTTTCTTCTTCTTCTCTTCTCTCCTTTTTGTTCTTCTCTTCTCTTCTTTTGTTCTTCTCTTCTCTCCTTTTTTGTTCTTCTTTTTCTTCTTCTCTTCTCTCCTTTTTGTTCTTCTCTTCTCTTCTTTTGTTCTTCTCTTCTCTCCTTTTGTTCTTCTCTTCTCTTCTTTTTTTCTTCTCTTCTCTCTTCTCTTTTTTTTTGTTCTTCTCTTCTCTCTTTTTTGTTCTTCTCTTCTTTTTTGTTCTTCTCTTCTTCTTTTTGTTCTTTCTTTCTTCTTCTTCTCTTCTCTCCTTTTTGTTCTTCTCTTCTCTTCTTTTTTCTTCTCTTCTCTTCTCTTCTTTTTCTTCTTCTCTTCTCTCCTTTTTTTCTTCTCTTCTTCTTCTTTTTGTTCTTCTCTTCTCTTCTTTTCTTCTTCTCTTCTTCTCTTCTCTCCTTTTGTTCTTCTCTTCTCTTCTTTTTGTTCTTCTCTTCTCTCCTTTTTTGTTCTTTCTTCTCTTTGTTCTTCTCTTCTCTTCTTTTTGTTCTTCTCTTCTCTTCTTTTGTTTTTGTTCTTTTTCTTCTTCTCTTCTCTTCTTTGTTCTTCTCTTCTCTTCTTTTTCTTCTTCTCTTCTCTCCTTTTTGTTCTTCTCTTCTCTTCTTTTTGTTCTTCTCTTCTCTCCTTTTTGTTCTTCTCTTCTCTTCTTTTTGTTCTTCTCTTCTCTTCTTTTTCTTTTCTTCTTTTCTTTCTTCTTTTCTTCTTTTCTTTTCTCTTCCTTTTTTGTTCTTCTCTTCTCTTTTTTTGTTCTTCTCTTCTCTCTTTTTTTTTTCTTCTTCTCTCCTTTTGTTCTTCTCTTCTCTTCTTTTGTTCTTCTCTTCTCTCCTTTTTGTTCTTCTCTTTCTTCTTTTTCTTCTCTTCTTCTCTTCTCTCCTTTTTGTTCTTCTCTTCTCTTCTTTTCTTCTTCTCTTCTCTTCTTTTTGTTCTTCTCTTCTCTTCTTTTGTTCTTCTCTTCTTCCTTTCTTTCTTCTCTTCTTCTTTTGTTCTTCTCTTCTCTTCTTTTTGTTCTTTCTCTTCTCTCCTTTTTTGTTCTTCTCTTCTCTTCTTTTTGTTCTTCTCTTCTCTTCTCTTCTTTTGTTCTTCTCTTCTCTTCTTTTTTTTGTTCTTCTCTTCTCTTTCTTTTCTTCTTTTTGTTCTTCTCTCCTTTTGTTCTTCTCTTCTTCTTCTTTTGTTCTTCTCTTCTCTCCTTTTTTGTTCTTCTCTTCTCTCCTTTTTGTTCTTCTCTTCTCTTCTTTTTGTTTTCTCTTCTCTTCTTTTGTTCTTCTCTTTTCTTCTTCTCTTCTCTTCTTTTTGTTCTTCTCTTCTCTTCTTTTTGTTCTTCTCTTCTCTTCTTTTTCTTCTTCTCTTCTCTTCTTTTTCTTCTTCTCTCCTTTTTGTTCTTCTCTTCTCTTCTTTTTGTTCTTCTCTTCTCTTCTTTTTGTTTTTCTTCTTCTCTTCTCTTCTTTTTGTTCTTCTCTTCTCTTCTTTTTGTTCTTCTCTTCTCTCCTTTTTTCTTCTCTTCTCTTCTTCTTCTTTCTTTTTCTTTCTTCTCTTCTTTTTGTTCTTCTCTTCTCTTCTTTTCTTCTTCTCTTCTTTTGTTCTTCTCTTTTTGTTCTTCTCTTCTCTCCTTTTTGTTCTTCTCTTCTCTTTTTTTTCTTCTCTTCTCTCCTTTTTTTTTCTTCTCTTCTCTTCTTTTTGTTCTTCTCTTTTCTCCTTTTTTGTTCTTCTCTTCTCTTTTTTTTCTTTCTTCTCTTCTCTTCTTTTTTCTTCTTCTCTTCTCTTCTCTTTTTTGTTTCTTCTCTTCTCTTCTTTTGTTCTTCTCTTCTCTTCTTTTTGTTCTTCTCTTCTCTTCTTTTTTTTTCTTTTCTTCTTCTCTTCTTTTTGTTCTTCTCTTCTCTTTTTTTCTTCTTCTCTTCTCTCCTTTTGTTCTTCTCTTCTCTTCTTTTTTTCTTCTTCTCTTCTCTCCTTTTTCTTCTTCTCTTCTCTTCTTTTTTCTTCTTCTCTTCTCTTCTTTTTTCTTCTCCTTTTTGTTCTTCTTCTTCTTTTCTTCTTCTCTTCTCTTCTTTTCTTTTCTTCTCTTTCTTCTTTTTGTTCTTCTTTTTCTTCTTTTTCTTTTCTTCTTCTCTCCTTTTTTCTTCTCTTCTCTTCTTTTGTTCTTCTCTTCTTTTTGTTCTTCTCTTCTCTTCTTTTTTTCTTCTCTTCTCTTCTTTTTTGTTCTTTCTCTTCTCTTTTTTTTTTCTTTCTTCTCTTCTTTTTTCTTTTTTTTCTTTTCTTCTTCTCTTCTCTTTTTTTGTTCTTCTCTTCTCTCCTTTTTGTTCTTCTCTTCTCTTCTTTTTGTTCTTCTCTTCTC
Organism: Acanthosepion pharaonis; assembly: GCA_903632075.3. Lineage (NCBI taxonomy): Eukaryota > Metazoa > Mollusca > Cephalopoda > Sepiida > Sepiidae > Acanthosepion > Acanthosepion pharaonis. Next base: position 794,839 of record CAHIKZ030000942.1, read on the forward strand.
TTCTTTTTTCTTCTTCTTCTCTTCTTTTCTTTTTGTTCTCTTCTCTTCTTCTTCTTTTTCTTCTTCTCTTCTCTCCTTTTTTGTTCTTCTCTTTCTTCTTCTTTTTTCTTCTTCTCTTCTCTCCTTTTTTGTTCTTCTCTTCTCTTCTTTTGTTCTTCTCTTCTCTTTTTTTTGTTCTTCTCTTCTCTTCTTTTTGTTCTTTCTCTTCTCTTCTTTTGTTCTTCTCTTCTCTCCTTTTTTTCTTCTCTTCTCTTCTTTTCTTCTTCTCTTCTCTTCTTTTCTTCTTCTCTTCTCTCCTTTTCTTCTTCTTCTCTTCTTTTTGTTCTTCTCTTCTTTTGTTCTTCTCTTCTCTCCTTTTTGTTCTTCTCTTCTCTCTTCTTTTGTTCTTCTCTTCTTTTCTTTTGTTCTTCTCTTCTTCTTCTTTTGTTCTTCTCTTCTCTCCTTTTTTTTCTTTCTTCTCTTCTTCTTTTGTTCTTCTCTTCTCTTCTTTTTTCTTTTCTCTTCTCTTTTGTTCTTCTCTTTCTTCTTTTCTTCTCTTTCTTTTTTTTCTTCTTCTCTTCTCTTCTTTTTGTTCTTCTCTTCTCTTCTTTTTTCTTCTTCTCTCCTTTTGTTCTTCTTCTTTTTTCTTCTCTTCTCTCTTTTTGTTCTTCTCTTCTCTCCTTTTTGTTCTTCTTTTCTTCTTCTCTTCTTTTTGTTCTTCTCTTCTCTTCTTTTGTTCTTCTCTTCTCTTCTTTTTGTTTCTTCTCTTCTCTTCTTTTTTTGTTCTTCTCTTCTCTTCTTTTGTTCTTCTCTTCTCTCCTTTTGTTCTTCTCTTCTCTTCTTTTTTCTTCTCTTCTTCTCCTTTTGTTCTTCTCTTCTCTTCTTTTTTCTTCTTCTCTTCTCTTCTTTTTTGTTCTTCTCTTCTCTTCTTTTGTTCTTCTCCTCTCTCCTTTTTTGTTTCTTCTCTTCTCCTTTTTGTTCTTCTCTTCTCTTCTTTTTGTTCTTCTCTTCTCTCCTTTTTGTTCTTCTCTTCTCTCCTTTTTGTTCTTCTCTTCTCTTCTTTTTGTTCTTCTCTTCTCTCCTTTTTGTTCTTCTCTTCTCTTCTTTTTGTTCTTCTCTTCTCTCCTTTTTGTTCTTCTCTTCTCTTCTTTTTCTTCTTCTCTTCTCTCCTTTTTGTTCTTCTCTTCTCTCCTTTTTGTTCTTCTCTTCTCTTCTCTTCTTCTTTCTTTCTTCTTTTTCTCTCTTTTTTTTCTTCTTTCTTCTCTTCTTTTGTTCTTCTCTTTTTTTTTGTTCTTCTCTTCTCTCCTTTTTTCTTCTTTCTCTTCTCTTCTTTTTCTTTCTTCTCTTCTCTTCTTTTTTGTTCTTTCTTCTCTCCTTTTTTTCTTCTCTTCTCTTCTTTCCTTTTGTTCTTCTCTTCTCTTCTTTTGTTCTTCTCTTCTCTCTTTTTTCTTTCTTCTCTTTCTCTTCTTTTTTGTTTTCTTTCTTCTTCTCTTCTTTCTTTTCTTCTTCTCTTCTCTTCTTTTCTTCTTCTCTTCTCTTTCTTTTTTCTTCTTCTCTTCTCTTCTTTTCTTCTTCTCTCTTTTTGTTCTTCTCTTTTTTTGTTCTTCTCTTCTCTTCTTTTTTGTTCTTCTCTTCTCTCCTTTTTGTTCTTTCTTCTTCTTTTTTCTTCTTTCTTCTTTTTTTTCTTCTCTTCTCTTTTCTTCTTCTCTTCTCTTCTTTTCTTTCTTCTCTTCTCTCTTCTCTTTTTGTTCTTCTCTTCTTCTTTTTTTTTCTTCTTCTCTCCTTTTTGTTCTTCTCTTCTCTTCTTTTTTTTCTTCTCTTTCTCCTTTTTGTTTTCTCTTCTCCTTTTTTTGTTCTTCTTTTGTTCTTTTCTCTTCTCTCCTTTTTTCTTTCTTCTCTTCTTTTTCTTCTTCTTGTTCTTCTCTTCTCTTTTTTGTTCTTCTCTTCTCTCTTTTTGTTTCTTCTCTTCTCTTCTTTTGTTCTTCTCTTCTCTCCTTTTTTTTTCTTCTCTTCTCTCCTTTTTGTTCTTTCTTCTTTTTTTTTTTCTTCTTTTCTTCTTTTCTCTTCTTTTTGTTCTTCTCTTCTCTTCTTTTTGTTCTTCTCTTCTCTCCTTTTTGTTCTTCTCTTCTCTTCTTTTTCTTCTTCTCTTCTCTTCTTTTTGTTCTTCTCTTCTCTCCTTTTTGTTCTTCTCTTCTCTTCTTTTTCTTCTTCTCTTCTCTCCTTTTTGTTCTTCTCTTCTCTCCTTTTTATTCTTCTCTTTCTCTTTTTTTGTTCTTCTCTTCTTCTTTTCTTCTTTTTCTTCTTCTCTTCTCTCCTTTTGTTTCTTCTCTTCTCTTCTTTTTTCTTTCTTTTTCTTTCTCTTCTTTTTTTTCTTCTTCTCTTCTCTTCTTTGTTCTTCTCTTCTCTTCTTTTTCTTCTTCTCTTCTTTCTTTACTTTTTCTTCTTCTCTTCTTTCTTTACTTTTTCTTCTTCTCTTTCTTCTTCTCTTAAGACCCCCATCACAAAGCTCAGTGTTGATTAAGAACATCCTTTTGTCCCCTAGACTTTCTGTAGTATCTAAAAGAAAAAAAAAGCAAAGACTAAGACAAAAGGCCATGTTTAAGACATTTTTTTAAAAACAAAAAAAAAAGAATTTCATATGTATTTCCACTGCTGTCAAGTTTTCAACCTTTTTTTTGAAAACTATTGCTATTAACTTACAAATGGAACCTTGGGCATGCTTGCAACAAAAAATGTTTGTAGCTTTTAATAGAATTTCCCATGTAACAAAACAGACAATTTTCGTATAAAATTCTGGCAGATAGTGAGGTAAGTTAATTTTCAGTCCTCATTGTAAGAAAGTGATGTTATTTAATCTGCAGTGTCAATTGCAAAACTTTTTATTATCTATTATCATAAGACCAACTTCTCTTACTACCTATTTACTTCATTTTTTTTTTTTAGAGAAGTTGTACTGACATAAGTAACTTTCATTATTATATATTGATTTATTCAACCTTAATAATGACAATTTCTCATTTTAGAAGTTGTACAGAAATTATCAGATCATTAAAAACCTGATATGATAATAAATATCAAAACCATCTGACATTAAAATGGCTTTAAAAGGCTCTCAATTTATTACAACTGATGTTATTATGAAATGTGATATCCATCATATTTTTCTCAGTCCAGAGCATTAGTTGTTAATTTTGTGTATCATATTCGATATTTACTTGCCACCTCATGTAGGCAGGATGCAACAAATGGTCAGTTTAACCTTTGGCACTGTCCTCTCAGTGGCAATATCCTTATTGTTAATTTCACTTATAGAATCTCCCACGACACAACCAGCCTTACCTCTTTGTAGGAAATGCACTCTTCCTATCTGGTAAGCCAAATTCTACTTTCAGACAATATAACAAGTATTCATTGGTCAATCACCTCCAATCTGGCTTGCTGATTGGTCAGTTCCGACTAATCAAACCACCTGCACGCGACCAATCTGTTTTCCCGCTTGTATGCTGGGAGCCACTCAGTGATTATATAAACCGAAAACGTGTGAACCTTCGGAGTAGTAATTACCAAGTTTCAAGATGTAACCTTCACCGACTCCCGTCTTAGTCATTGCTGACCAGATGTCAAAGGCAATTACCAACTTTAGACAGTCAGACCTCCACACCTAGAGAGATGCCCATCAACGCCACGCCAGTCAAAACTCTGACTTTGCCGCATTAAAATATTCACTGACTCAGTAACCTTCGAGCACACTCTATCTCTCTCTAGAACATTTCCTCAAAATTCACTTACTATACTTTTCAAAGTGATATTTCTCACTACATAACAAGTATCAGTAACTAACAATCCATTTTTCTCAAGCAGATAAAGGTATGCAACTTTGAACAACTTTGAATATTTGTATAAATTGTATATAAATTGATGTTATTGTTATGCATTCAACTTTTGTCTTGTTTTCAACTTTATTTGCATGATTTGTTCCAAGTATTTGTTGTAAATAATTGTTGTGGACGAATGTCATAGAACACTGCCTCAAAATTCCTTCTGATCAATTTAAACCCAATCACCAGTCCGCAACACACTCAAAGTTGTTTTCTGTTGCCATAGCAGGATATGACAACACAACTATAAAACTCAAACACACTATTGTTCAGGTATCAGAATCACCTTCAGTGGCAGAATAAACTTTTTGTACATTAAATGATATCACATACAGAGTAATGAACGTTAATGTAGGGAGCCTGAGTGCATGCCCCTGGGTCAGGTTCAAAAATAGCTCATTCCCCAGAACAGTGGCAGTGGTTTCCTGATATGGGCTCACTTTCATTTTTGCTGGTTGCACTCTGTCTGAAGATAGAAACATAACTGAAAAATGGTAAACAAGATATGATAATTGGAATCTTGCAAGTTAAATTCTCAAGACTCACATTCTGTTACTGTTTGCACACTTATATAATCTCTATGCCTTAGCTATGCTAATTAGGCAGTAATTTACATATCATTAAACAGGTCTTCCAGGATGGTGATCCAGTGGATATAAATATCAATTAAAAAGTGTTTCAATTACCTGATGGATTCAATCCCTGAATCAGGTAGGGAAAATCTATGCACTCTAATAAACAAATAAACAAGAAATTACATAACAGATACAAGATAGCACCAAACAGCAACTATTATCTCTTGTCAGCTAATTGAGCATCTAACATATTTCTAAGGAATTATTGGATTTTATTTACTTTTTATTTATTTGAGCTACCTCGGATATACATGAGTCTATCACACCCATCGTCATGGTCCTACATCAAGGTCAAAAAGTCATTAGACTAACATCCTGTGTCATTACATAATTGGTCAATGGAGGCGGCTGCTGGATGCATTTTATTTAGAATCTGATCTTATTTTGTTATGATGGGCCTTATTTGACTCTGGTTTTTGGTTAGTAAAAATATATATATATATAATACACATCATAAAAACAAAGTGAGACATTTATTTATATATAAAAGGATTTATTTATCAGAAAGGTTTGGTTCTACTTGTTCAATAGATATAAGAAGGTTCTTGTAATTTGGTTGTTAAATGTTTTGTTTTGTTTTGTCATGGTGAATGAATAAATTATTTGCAAGTGATAAGTCAATCATTAAATGGTTATTATCAAACATGAGAAAGTGATATTTGTGTAAAAT